>JAUELE010264062.1:0-18595 GCA_031471655.1 Diodora aspera | reverse complement strand
TGCCTCTTGCACATCACACTGTGCTATGGCTGAAATATTGCCCCCTGCAATGTAAAAATCCATTTCACTCACTCACTTAATCATGTGCTTTATCTAAAAGCACCCTGTGCAGTAATACTCCATGTGAATGACGTGGTTCAGTGACAAATCTCTCAGGTGTTCACTTCTACTTTTTCAGATGACGAAGAAGAGGAGTGGCCAGATTTCTCAGATGAGCAGCGGTACAAAAACATTCCACAATCACAAAACAATATCCCTGATTCACAAACAATGAAGCGATTATCTGTGAAGAAGAAGAGTGAATCTTTCCTCTTGAATGCTGCGGTTGTGTTGGCTGCAGTGGCAACTGGTTTTGATATTAGGATCTCAAACACTTCCGCAATTCATCCAAACCTTCATGAACCCCCAGATGAAGAGAGGAATGCAAAGAAACGTGATTCTTTCATTCTCAACAGACGGGATGCATATTTGGGGGCAGTGAGGGACAATTTCATCGAGCCTGAGGGCATGTTTGGGAATCATCCTTACGCAAACGCTTCGGGACTCCGGCATACATATCATGGTGTACAGTTGCGTCAGAGGCCGAGTATTCAGTCGGACAATTTTGAAAGGCCTATGCACTTCACTGAGGAAGACAGTCCAGATTCTCAGACACCAAGCACAGTAGGATCAAAATCATCTCCTCATCGATTGTCTTTCGCAGATAGTGATAGTACGATGATGTCAGCCACGCCCTCCCAGCCTGACCGCAGTTCTTTGTATCAAAGACAGATCTCAGACGGCAGTATGTATGAAGGGGGCAGAGCATCTCAGGCCCCACAGAGACGGTCAGTGACTTTCGAGGATGATTTTACTCCAGACTACAAACATATGGCTACTTACACACACAAACGAACTCCTTCAAATACCTCAAACACTTCCAATACGCCACTGGATTATGAACCACGTCCAAACATTTATAATCATGACAGTAAGCCAGCAGTTCCCCCACGCCGGAAGGCCCAAACCGAGGCAGCTCAGAGACCCACCACACTCGAAGTAGGGTCCCCCTTTCGAATGGCAGCTCAGCAGCCACCTTCAGCATTGAAATACAGCTCCCCAGTGAGCACTGGAGGGAGCAGGGACTCTCCCCGAGTGTGGCACACTCCCTCGGAGACTATGCCGGACAATGGTTTTTACTCAACACGCTCCCATTTGTCCCCAGGGAACACACCTCCCCACATTCGGCACCATAAGACCCTCCTGGACATTGACATGGAGGGGCAAAGTCAGGACAAACGGGAGGCGCTTGTTAAACCAAAAGTTGTCAGTTCAAAACCCACTTACAGAGACCTGGAGAAAGAGTTTGTCTGGAACAGCAATTGATGAAGACCTCTTCCTAGTAATACCCCAGTTTGATGATTGAAATTGAATCCTACTGATATTCCAGTGTTCCAATGCTGATTTCTCCATTGAGATTCCGGATAATAAAGAGAGTGCAGGGTTGTTCATGTTACCCAGCCAAATTAAATATTATAATTTTTGTAATAACAAAACTAGTTAGATCATGCTAAATTATCAAAGAACGAAGTTAAACTTATGACCAAAGATTTCTCCCTCTCCTATCACTGTTTTCTGTTCAAAGTACGATTCAGTTTTTATCACGGTGTGTTCTTCCAATTTTATAATCAGTAGACTTTTGTCTTTAAATAGAAACATGTAGCTTGACTGTCCATACTCAAAGTCCAGTAACAGTGTTTCTAGAGTTTATGACAGAAGTGTACTGATACAGATTTAGTATATAAAATACAGTGTGTCTGTTTCTTGATGTTTTGGGCCCATTGTCGGACCCGTTTTGATAAGCCAGTATATGTATTATACTGTTTGGGTTTTAATTTCATATCATAGATTTAATGACATTGTAGAGGATAATCGGTTTTGTGATATATAATATAATTATATTATTTGTTAGTCTTGAATATCTAACCTTATCCCTTCATCTGTATGAAGGAACTTTCATCTTTGAAAAATAATTATGGAAAAAAGCTCTAGCAAGTTTAATTATAGTTGGTAGCATTATGAATAGGGATGCTGAAAGAGGTTCATCTTTCCCTGCTCCGGTTCCGTGACGCGTTCCAGTTTTTGAGATTCAGAAAGATCTTGGATATTCATGGCAGTCCTTATAAATCTCAAACTGAAAGTGCTATTTGTCATTGGAGATGTACATGATATTATTATTATTATTATTCAACTCTAGCATATTGCAGTGTATGTGGTCGTCAGAGTGCTGATGTCGTGTCCATGTGGATGTAGTTCGTAGTGTCTCAAGTCGGACTTCCTTCTGTGTAATCAGAACTCTGTTTAACGATATAGCAAATTTATATCACAAGCTATTAATATTCCTACTCAAATCAGTTGAACAAAAATTCTTTGTACTCGTTTCTACTTTCGTACATGATATTGCAGCTGCAAAATCATCCCAGTGTTATGCATTTATACTTATAAGAGGTGTTAATCATTATCATCTATTTTATGTATTCCTACCTAGCTATGAAAGTTGATTGTAAGCCACATATTTCAGTATTTATTGAAACTTTCCTGTGTTTACAGAGTATCCTGATTCTTTAGTATTGTGAATATAGACGTATTTATGTTTTTAAATCTACCAAATTATGCTTGGTAGTTATTTCTGATTAGATAGCTCTCGGCAGAACTGAGTATAAAATTGGTGCAATACTCTGTGCAGCGAGTGTTGTGTATTTAATCGAATCCAGATGATTTTTTATGGACGCAACTTTAATTGTCATATTAATCAAAGGAATCAGCTATACTGTTTCATTGTCTCACTGTGAGTTTTTGTTTTCTTTTGTACAATATCAAGATTATGCAGAAAATCAAATGAATCTCTTTTTTTCTCTCTCATGTACATATGTGTAACATACTTGTGCTGCATTCATGTGTAAGTGAATTCACGAATTTTCATTATCAACGTCTCACAGAGCCAAAATGTACAAAGACCGAACTACACAAATAAACATACATGATTTCTTCATGGTTCATGAAAAGGGTTTTAGCCATTTCTGAAGGCAGAAATTCTTAGGGAACATTTTTGATGGAATTGTAAGTTTCAGTGCAATGCCAGGTTGGATGCTAGTGTGATATAGAAATTTAATTCTACGGGAAAGTATCTTATGGGTCAGTTTTCTATATTTAAAGCTGGACCAAGGTCACTTTTCTAGTGGGTGGGTCAATTTTCATTATCGAAATATGACCCATGTCTATCTCACACCAAGAGTATGCTCAGGTTGGAAATGTGGCTTGTCAGCTGATGTGGTGTGATAGAAAAAAAATATTGTGCTTTTATTAAATTATTTGGTTTGGAAAATCATTGTGATGTAATTTTAAACTTTATATTTATACTTCTTTTCAGGCTTGAAATTTGTTGTCAATTTATCAAAATACAGAAAAAAACCTCCCAAAATGTTTACATGTCTCAAAATAAGAAAGCTGAAACAATAATAGTAGTAATGTTAAAGCAGGCAGGACCATAAATGGACTATTTAAAAAAAAAAATTTACGTTAAGAAAAGGCCACACTAATATTATGTTGCTGACAATTGTATACATTATTGAAAGTGACAGTAATAGTGAAACATGAATATAAACCCTGTTATGTACAAAAGGACAAATGAATGAGAAGGAATTATGATCTTTGTGTTGTGTTGAAAGTGAAACCTGTGAAAAACTTACACATCTAAGGCAGCTTGGTACAGGAGTCCATCAGAGATGGTATACATAATATATACTGAACATAAGGTGTATTCTCTCAGCTCAGATGCAAGTTTGCTGTGATGGATTTAAAGGAACATGATCAAAGATGCAGGTACATATGTGTTTAGAGCTTGTTTTTCTGTTCATCTAGTAATATAATAGCGTACTATATTTTTTTTGATTTTTAACACAAAGATTTCACACTAATTTAGGCGATAAAGAAAAGGGATTTTCCATCTTCGTCTAACCCTAAAAATTGATTGCGCATTGCATTTGGAAGAATGTAAGCAAATATGGAACTGGCTCAAACGGTGATACGCCATAACGGTGACATGCGATTGGACGAACAGTCACAATTAGACGAAACGGGGATAGATATTTGGTCCAAACAGTGACACTTTTTGGACACAATGGTGACAACCAAAGATATAAATCCATCGATCATTACACTGAATTGTCCGTAGATTTTCGCCAAGTTTGGCTTGTCACCGTTTTGGCTTGTCATCGTTTTAGCTATAACCCATAAAATGATGACGTCACTAAAATGGGGAACATATAGAATTAATTCTCATGTTCGAGTAAGTAAACCTTCAGCGAATAAAATGTAGTTAAATTTAAATACTAATGAAAATAATGGACGGTTAACTAAATTTAAATGATATATCGTTGTTGTACTGAGACTGATTTGAACGTTTTTTTAGTTTTTGTTCGGTATTGGAGATGCAACTATGATCATGTCCCTTTAAGTCTGCATTTTGGAGGAAATATGAGGAATTACTTACAACATGTCATCTGTCTCTCTGTGTCACTGTCACTTTGGAATCGTCCAAAAAAATACTGAAGGACAGCTGATGATCTAAATATCTGTATGTCTGAACATTGGATTACCAGGGTTTTAATTTCAGATATGAGGACAGCCTTTTGTTTGTTCAAAGTATGCATTGTAGGTCTTTGATGAAAGTTCTTTATCCTGGAAAAATTGATTGAAGTACAAACCTCATGTTGTGATTGATATCAACATATGACTTTATATAGCTGAAAAATTGCAGAATGAAAGAAATCAGTGAGGAATTGCATTCTTTTGAAACCCCCGCTCAGAGTAGTTATACAAACCGAAGTCTTCTACATCCTCCAGGTGCCTTTAGTTCATTTTGATCGTTTCCATAGTGACAAGTGATTGACAGGAGAGCGTTGGCAGGGGACATAACTGGAGACATGCCAAATGTAGGTGAAACATGCTCGTGATTGATTTCTATAAATAGCTGTGATCATCAAATTGTGCCTTCGCCAAGAAGATGACGTCCACTTGGACGGTCAATTATACCAATGTAAATATCATGGGACTTTGTGTTCCTGATTCTGGCAGTTACTGTCATTTCAGCTTCGTACCAAAAATTCAAGCACCACTAGCAGTACGTGTGCGTTTTCCAGGTTAAATCACTGATTGCACTATGTCTGTTCCAAACAGCTCCTTTCATGCTATATCTTAGGGTGTTATGTATTTGCAAGGATGAAATATACTATTCAAAAGAAATTAAGGGTCAGACCTGACATAAGCATAAACTGGTATGATTGACTTTGTTGGAAGATTTGCCCAAACTAGCCGTGTGAGCATATTTGTTTAGAAAGGGTGTTTTATGGCTCTATTGTTACTACAGAAAATTTGCCAATTGCGGTGAAGGTGTGTTGAAAAATTTAATGCTGAAGTTTATTGAATATTTGGAAAATTTGCTTCATGTGAAATGTTCCTCAAAATCTAAAATTTATGATGTATCAGCTCATGCAACAGTTTGGATACACTGCTTCTTGCTAATAAAATGCTGCTGTCACTATGTTTGACCCTTAACTTCTTTTGAGTAGTATAGCAGGTCAAGTACTGTACAAACACATGAATATCCCAGTACTACCCAAATAATTGATGCAATACTGCCCCACCTGAAGATTGCATTACTTTTACAGTGTTTTTGTATGACAGTGGTGTGGTGATGCAGTACTGTCAGTACTACCCAGTACTGTTGTACTACAGCACCATATTCACGTACTGTGGTAGAGCAGTATTCTTTCAGTACTCTTCTACTTCATCACTATTCAAGTACTGTAGTAGAGCAATACTGTTTCAGTACTCTTCTACTGCAGCACTGCTCAAGTACTATGGTAAACAAGAAATATTCATTCAGTGGTTTTTTCTTGAAGTTTACCAGTTATTTGGTTATTTCCCAGACATTTGTTTTAAGCTTCAGTGTATGATGATAATCAATTTCACAACAGTTACATTATTTTCAACTAGTTTCATCCCTATAAATAACCATGAGCAATGAAACAAGTTTTTATGTTTTCTTTCAAAATTGCTTTATTTTTTGGGTTAACTGGGATTTTCAGAAGATAAGTCCTAATTTACATTTCAGTTGATAAAATAAAGTTAAAAATTAGGTTACGGAACAGGAAGAATGTTTCCCCAGCAGTTATATCAAAGGGTGCACTTGATTTGATTGTCACCGGGCATGACCCGCGTGAAACCCGTGTAGACGGATCATGTGAGCGAGCCAACCGGCTGGCTTCCCAAATCAAGTGGTCCGGGCAATGAAAAAAATGGCGGACAGCATTGTTGCCGGTGTTGTTAGAGTAAAAATCTTTGAACTTTTGGAAAGCGACGACAATGATGATGTGATGACGTATTCATACATTCTAAATACGTATTATTCTAGAATGATAAAGCAAAACATGGAAATACTTGTTGTAAGCTTATTTACATTTAATATTGTGTTTTTAGATACATATCAATAGAACCAATCATTTCTATGACCTGTGATTGAAATCTATAAGGAATTTAGATTTGCAGCTTCTTCATGATTTATTAAACTTACTTTTGGGAGGGATTCCTTGCACAAAGCAAGTCCAACTGATCTCTGTAATCTTATCTGCTTCATGAATTAATATAGAACTAATTAATGTGTAAATGATCATTAAATCAATCGTTCTGTGATTTTAAGCCAGTTTGCAATAATAATAACAGTATGATTTTTAAAACGCACAAATTCGTTACTCGCCATATTCACCCGAAACGACCAACTCTTTGCAAACCGGCTCACCCAGGTTAACCCGCGCCGGGTGATTTGAATAGCCCGCTTGGCACAATCAAATGGTCACCCGCCTTGCATCCAGGCATACGGCTTGAATTGGGTGACCGGGGCCACCAGCCAGTCTGCAAATCAAGTGCACCCAAAGCCTCCTATTTCCAGAATTATCAAATATGACAAGGTTTTCTTGCTGATGTATGACAGGATGATAATCACTGGCATTGAAATAATCTGGATAAATACCAATTCAGTTATTTAAGCTGCTAGATGAATGATGATTTGTTTTATGATTTTGTTCATATTTGAGTGTTATGTTATCACACTGTACATTTTGGAACATATTATATCTTATTTAACGATTAGTGTAGTTGTTGGGAGAATAGCATCAGCAAATAGTGTGATGTTTATTTAATATGCTCTTGTGTTATGTCATAGGTTTTTGAAATAAGAAAAAAGACAGACTTCCAAACTGTTGTACATGTGATTTGATTGCAGATTATATTTGAAATTATTTCTCAAGGTTAATTATCTGAAATAACTTGTTAAGTCCAGTTAAAGTTTGATTTTGGACATAAATAGACCTAACAACTCTGGCTTTGGGATCATCTTGGTTTGAGTTTTGTTGGTAATGAATCTGAATGATCTCCTATGTAATATTATTGGTCAACATCCATTGTGACTGCAGGGCCGTGCTTCAGTCGGAGAACCTCAGTAACTTTATATGTATCTCTCTGTTTGATCTCTTCATGACCTGCCTTTCCTGTGGGTCGGTGCAGGAATGGCAGTGGTAAGTGTGTCGGCCCAGTGATCTGTAGGTCTGGGTTCGAATCCTGTCAGGGTACCTCTCTCTAGACCCGAGATTGACTTGTGAAACCAACGTGAGGTAGCTGAAAGATCCTGTGGATCAGCTGGATGTCGGTATACTTTTGTGCAGCCCATATTAGCTGAAAACCAGGTTTATTCTAGTTTTACTCAATCTTCAAGAATCATTGCGCTATGGCTAAAATACTGCCAACAGCAACATTAACATCTCACTCAATCTTCAAACTTTTATGTCATTTAATTATTTATTTATGAACAAAAGACTTACGTTGATTTATTAATATTTTATTTCAAGTACAAAGACCCAACTCAAAATGATGTTGTAGCCAGAGTTGTGAGATCTGCTGTTGGAAACTATCACAGATATCTAGATTTGATTTTTTTTTCAACCGACTTTTATTCAACGTGTCAGGTAGTTCGAGTTCTAGTCTGTAAACAATTATGTGTACCACAAAACTGGATTCTGCGACAATTTGATATCAATTTCAAATGATCTCCGATTTAGTAGCAGCCCATTAAATACTTTCTAGTGGTCGTCGTTTACAATCTGGAATTCAGACAAGGTGTTGATAGGACTTGTGCATAAAGTAATTCAGTTTTAAAATAAAATTATCTTGGTCAAAACGGTCAGGCCAAATATTATGGTCAATCTTGTTAACAAACATTGCTTATAGTATAATATACATTTTAAAATACATCTCCTGCTCTGAATGTTTTCCGGACTTCAACAGTTGTATCTTAATGGTTATTATATTGTTTCAGACGTGTGTTTTGTGTCTTACTTCTTGGTCCATTTTGATCATATCATTATCACGAGAAAACAGTTTGCAACAAATTTCATTGCCGGTATCTCAGTGTTAAGTATGCAAATGGCAAGATTCGGTTGAATTCAGTGATATTTGCAATCTTGTGCCATCTTAGAGCATGTTGTCAGCATTTTTGCATCTTATGACTTCCATAATGTAAATATTGACTGTTCTGCTATGCAAATTTTGCCAAAGTAACAAAGTTATTTTTGTAATAGTAAATATTAAAGATGACTTTGTAGACCGTTTCAAAGCAGAACATTTGCTGTTCATTTAAATGTAATAGTGTTCAATTGATTGGTTTTAAGTGCTACAACATTGGATACAGTTTTAACTATTTGTGTTAAAAAGATTATTTTCATTATGATTGGTGGTAGAAGACATCAAGAAAAGTGAGTCCAAATCTAAGCAACAATAATTAATAATTATTTCTCTTTTTTTTTAAAACAACGAAATTTAGTTGAGATTGTTGATCTAAGGTAATTATAGAGAATATCGTCATGATGTCATTAATAGTCTGCATGTCTTGTATACATTGTAGAGCACCTCAAAATGCAAATAAATCGGCAAACAAGCAACTGGTTCCAGGTGGAACACATTGCTTGTTGAGATCTTGAGTTGAACACCAAGTCTGGCATGCTCAGTAGATTCCTGAATTCTGACCAAATTAACACTGATAACGACATATCCATCATTGTACTGCAGTTGACATATCACCAGAGAGTAGCCTAGGTGTCCCAATCTGTATTTACTCTTTTACAAGCAAGAATAATAATATAATGCTATATTGCATCAAATCATCTTGGAAATTTCTCTGCAACTGGATTTTTTATCAAGAGCAAGAATTTGTTTAGTTGGTCAGTCTGTTATTGGCATTTCTTAACAATATAGGTACTGAAGAATAAGACAAGGCGTTCTCTTAATTTGCATCACGTTTGTTAAGCAAAGCACCTGTCTAATTTTGACATGTCTGTGTGAGGTCTTTTGAGACTCAATGGTCAAATCCTAACCATAGGGTGAAGATAGCGCAGTGGTCAGTCTGTGGGCTTGAATCCCACCTTGGCACCTGTCCTTCACTCCTCAGATGGAACCATCACACTGACATGATGTAGTTGACACTTTGGTGATATAGCTGAAAGATTGCTGAAAGCTACTAGCTCACTTATCCCAACTAAACATGATTGGCAAATTTTGAAATAGCAAACATCATCCAACATTGAGAGTAGGAAAATTGACTGATGCATATAGCGACAAAATGTGCTTTTCAAATATACTGGTACAAATTAATATTGGAGGCATTTTAGTGGCTAGGAACATTATCAATTTCTCTTTGAATGAAAGCATTGACGTGGTATCCAGGATTTGATATGTACACGGACCATGAAGTGTATTTCCAACTAATTCTTACAGGTGAATGAATGTGTCGATGAGATGCTGTTCCATACTGTTTCCCCATGTGCCCAGTACATGCAGTACGTTTAAATCTTCAATTATTTGCTGCTTCAGTTCATGTATCATGTCTCAGATCAAGGTTTTGAATGTGATTTTAGTACATAAGATGTCAATATGTCTTTAGCTTGGAAACTGAGAGGAGTTTTTTGTCGGATCTGAATTAGTGAATATTAGATTATTATTTTTTTGGCACAATATTCATGTTGATTTTTACTCGAATGGTGGAACTTTTTTTTACGCTTTAATTTAAGATTTAAGCTGTGATGGAATTGTTGCCTACTGAAACTTTAACCCTTTAAGCATGTTGCCAAATGTTCACCTTTTTGTAAATCCGATATATCGACTTAATGTCTCAAAGATGCATCATTTCCCTCTCCCTTTTGATAATATCATTGCCATCTTGGTGCCTTGAGTTAGGCAAATTGTCTGAAGCTTATTGAAGATTTAATTGTACTGCCTGAACTGAGGCCTTTGTTTCCATGGTCACATGTGTGATCGACTCAAGTGGATGTATTTAACACAGTAGCTGTGAATGTTAACTTTCTTACGTCATACTTCTCTGTACTTAAGGATGACTGATTGGTTTTGGTGTTGAACAAATTGACGAGAAAAGTTTTTATTGTGAACCCACCGAGCTGAGAAAATTTGCGCTGGCCGCAATGTCTCTCAGGATTGGGTGGATCAAAGTTTTTTTGTTTGTAAAAGTTTGTTATATTTTACGGAATATCTGTTGCCTAGGTTGTTAGTTTATGGTGAGTTACCATATCTTTTCATCAAATGCTTCATACATATTCATTCATATTTCAAAGAATAAAGTAATTTTATGAATCTACAATTAAAAGACTTTTAGTCTCAAATGTGAATTTAACTAAGAATTTTTTATATATTTTTTTTTTTTTAAATTTAACTAAGAATTATTTACGATGTCTGGAATTTTTATATTGTGATTTTAAAAGATTTTTATCATATGGCGTCTCCCCCCCCCATTACATTTTAATCGTAACTTAATAAGAAGCATATTTCAGTCTTAACTTACGTAACTAATGAAATCAATTATTAAACTTTGATTTTGACATTTTCAAATCGCCTCCTAATGACCACATGTTTAAACCACACAAGCAAAATAAATTTTTACTGTTACATTTGGAAACTAAACTATAACAGTTTCACACAAACTGCATCTAAATAAAAATAAGGTTAACGCTTTCTGCACTTGGTGAAGTTGGTTTTGACTGCATCTTGACACATGTGTTGGGGACATGTTGAAAACCAACTAACAAACTCATGGCATCTCACTTTCATCTTTGTAGAGTATAACACTTTTTGCAACCTAATATTTTTGAGCATGGGTATACATATATGCAATTTATTTGTAATTTATTTTTTTATCGATAAATGATCAGTCTTCCAAGAGAAGTGTTCAAGTTCTGCTGTACACACGAGAGTTATAAGATCGACGCTGGACATTCTGGTAGCTCTGGGTTGTTTTTGTTGTATGAGGGGAGAAATATATATGTAACTGCATATTACTAACAGTCCTGTTTTAACTTTATTGCAATATTGTTTTTTTCCTCGCTGATCGTTCCTCTGACAATTGCTGAATACTCACATCTTCCGTTCGTGTACAAACATTGTCCTTGGATGCCTTACCTGGGAACCATGTCAAGTGCCTTGAAGCCATCATAGCATTTTCCCCATATCATCAACAATAGCATAGTTTTATACTGATGTGTAAAATGCTTTTTTCATATACACTTCGATATACCTCAGAGTATGTATTATGAGTATTATTATCCTTTCCTGTATTGCACCAGCCAACACCAGCTTGTGACGCTAGAAGACTAGTTTGCCACAGCAGCTGTATAGAAGATTACTGAATGTGTTTCTCAGACTCCTGACTGTCAAAAGTCGTTATAAGCAAATGGTCAGTTGGCAGTTGCCCACTGAATGTTCCTGATCAAAGTACAGCTTCCTGAGTGTATGACTGTATTGAGAATTATATTACCACACAATATTTTATGTACGTGGATCAGGGGATTTGTACAGAAAAAAATAAACAATTGAGCAATTTTTGTTTTGTTATTTTGGCTTGCTTAATCCTTTTCATTTAAGGGACGCGGGATGGCGCATTGGTTAGCTCGTTGGCCCAGCAATCTGCCAGCCTTGGCGGTTGTGGTTCGAGTCCCACCCGGGCACCTCTCTTTCAGTCCGGATAGACATGTTGGTGAGACTGTGGTGATGTGGCTGAGCGATTGCCGAAAACCACGTAAAACCTCAAATCCCTCACTTAGTGATGCTTGTGTCCAATAGTAATCACCCTGTCTGTCCGTCCATCCGCCCGCCCATTTGTCCTTCTGTTCAGATTTTGTTTCCACAGGATAACTTGTCAATTGTCTGCAAACTTGGTCACAATATGAATCTAGGTAGCATTTCACTTGGATTTGTTTTGGGAGGTGACCTCAAGGTCACAGAGTTCTTCAAATTATATCTTCCCCTATCCCAAGAGGAGACATTGTTTTGAATTGACATTGGCATGATCAAGGATGAGTGAGGTATATTGAAAATGGTTTGCAATTTGTTTCCTGACCACATCACTGGAACTGTTCAGTACGTTTCCACGAAACTTCACACACACACACACACATATTGGGAGTGTAGTTGTGCCTTTTCATGGTTTCATTTTCTGAAAAATACATTTCACATTTCAATGACAATAAAGTGTTGCAGTTTTGCCATTCTAGTTCCAAGAGCAGAACGCAGGAAGTGTTAAGTATTTTTACACAAAGCTTAAAGTTGGATTTGTACGCTGAACACTAAACTGTAACTCATACATTGTAAAAGTGTTTGCCTAATTAAATAACGCTGTATTCCCTTAGTCCCAGCAGATGTAGACTGATCTTTTTTCTACTTTCAAATAGCCAGCCTCATTCCGAACAATTCTCTGAGGGTTTACCAAAGAATGTTTCGCCGATTTCTGAATGCTTTCCGAGTATGAGCCGAATACATTTATTTGCAAGTGCAACGTTTCTGGATATTTTAAGATTCTCTCAGAAAATTCAGAATCCATTTTTTTCTACTTTATGGCATGTGAGGCTATTCAAGAGGCTGTAAACCAACAAACTTGCTACATATGTTGTGTATTATTCATTGTATGTAGATAATTTTGTGTGTAATTATCATTCCATAAGTTGTTTGAGTTTGACTAGGTATCCAACCAGGGGTGTGGAAATACCAATTTTCATCACTTGTCCACGGACCAGTAAACAGCCAAAATCTACTTGTCCGCAGCCTAACTCCACTTGTCCAAATTTTAACATACATGCTACATGATTGGGAGACATCTTGTGACTGGTTAAAGTTTCCTTTCTGTCAACAGATGTATCAATATAAAGTCTTGAAGTTGTGTCTGCAATATGAGGATACATGCAACAAACATTGCAGAAGTGTACAGTCCCTTCATGCTTGTCATCTGCTCGTAACCATGTAACCTCTTGCAGCCAGCTTGACTGAAATCTTCGAATGCGTTTTGTATCTTAGTCCCTATCACGCATAGATTTGGATTTTCTTTTACTTGGTTCGGATTCAGCATCAGACTGTCCCGCCTTGTCTCTTCTGATTAGAAACTTATCCATTCTTCCAAACTAACGTCGTCGCGCTATGGCTGAAATACTGCCCACAGTGACGTTAAACTCAATTTCACTCACTCACTCCAAACTAACGTGCATGACAGCGAGGTAAAAAGAAAGCTCCTTACAGCTCCATGCATTAATTTAACGCAGGATCACAATGTTTGGAGTTTCTGCATTGCTTCTAATTCCAATAAGTGTATTATTTGTAGATCAGCTTCCACAAATTTAACCACGCTTGCACATAGAGGACACTCGCGGGGGATCTAATACTTGTGTTAAGTGCAGTTTCGTTAATTTTTATTAAAGCGTAACTAAATTTTTTTCTACTTGTCTGCGGACGACTAGCGTGAAAAAATTAACTTGTCCGTATTCAAAACATCCCGGGTCGGACAAGTCGGGCATAGTATTTCCACACCCCTGGATTATTTATACAAAAGTATTGGCTATTTATAGCCTAATAGCTATTTTTAGCATCTATTTATAAATGAACTGATTTCCAGTCATTCAGCTCAATGTTATTTATGAGAACAGTGTCGGCCTTGAAACAAATTGTGATGTCAGAAACAAAATGAGTAACTGTGAGCTGGAGAAAAATCCAGGGAGCTTTTACGTGCAAGTTTTGCATACAGACTGTTTGACTGCGTTATGAATATAGGTTGTATGAAATATAAATAACACTATTTAATAAAATGTTTGTTTGTTTATTAAATAATGCCATATTATGGCAGTAGATCTATATATAATGTCCTCTTAACAAGGGACATTTGAAACTTTATATTTGACACTTGACAATTTGAAAATGCAAGATTTTGTCCATTATTTATTTTTTAAATGTCTCCTGTCAGATTCAGTCTTCATATTTTGTAATGTAACATTTGGTGTATGCCAAATATAAATGTGCTCAAATAGCTTCAATACTGTTTATATCAAGTTCAATTTGCTGTTAGCCAAAGTAATTTATTGTGAGAGTGGGATGTTGAATACATACTTTCCCAAATAATTTAACTATAATTTAGTAACTCCTCAATTTTAGCTGATTTGAAGAGTACAACTTGAGAGTTGTTTAAGTTGACAAGTTGTATTAAATAGTTGCCTGATAACAGGACTCTAGAGATTTGATCAGCTTATTTTACTTCAAGAATCCAACTTCATGCAAATCTCCATGTGAGCTTTGCCAGCTTGATTTACTCCAGGATCGAAAAACCACCTCAATCTGTCATCTTTGACCACCTTTCATATCTAAATTTGACAACCGGTTACAATATATAACTAATTAAAGGTGAACTTTTCTGGCTCTATCTTGCTTTGGCATTTATTTCCTGGCAGACTGCTGCAGCTCCTAGAAAACAAAGCATTGAAGTGTGTTCTGTGTACTTTACATATGCAGGTAATTTCAAAACAGACTTTTCTGCAGCAATTTTATTTGGCTTGAATGTCATTTGTCTAAGAACATGATCTGAGCAAGCACATCTGCCTGAGATATCCCTGGTCCAAACTTAGTTTGAACTGGTCTAACAGTATCTGAGCAAGCACATCTGCCTAAGATATCCCTGGTCCAAGCTTAGTTTAAACTGGTCTAAGAACAGTATCAGAGCAAGCACATCTGCCTGAGATATCCCTGGTCAAAACTTAGTTTGAACTGGTCTAGGAACAGGATCTGAGCAAGCACATCTGCCTGAGATACACCTGGTCCGATAGTAGTTTGAACTGGTTTAAGAACAGAATCAGAGCAAGCACATCTGCCTGAGATATCCCTGGTCAAAACTTAGTTTGAACTGGTCTAGGAACAGGAGCTGAGCAAGCACATCTGCCTGAGATACACCTGGTCCGATAGTAGTTTGAACTGGTTTGAGAACAGGATCAGAGCAAGCACATCTGCCTGAGATATCCCTAGTCCAAACTTAGTTTGAACTGGTCTAACAACAGTATCTGAGCAAGCACATCTCCCTAAGATATCCCTGGTTAAAACTTATTTGAACTGGTCTAGGAACAGGATCTGATCAAGCACATCTGCCTGAGATATCCCTAGCCAAACTTAGTTTGAATTGGTCTAGGAACAGGATCTAAGATCATCTGCCTGAGATATACCTGGTCCGATAGTAGTTTGAACTGGTTTAAGAACAGGATCAGAGCAAACACATCTGCCTGAGATATCCCTGGTCTAAACGTAATTTGGACTGGTTTGAGAACAGGATCAGAGCAGGCACATCTGCCTGAGATATCCCCGGTCCAAACATAGTTTGAATTGGTCTAAGAACAGGATCTGAGCAAGCACATCTGCCTGATGAGATATCCCTGGTCCAAACTTAGTTTGAACTGGTCTAAGAACAGGATCTAAGCAAGCACATATGCCTGAGATATCCCTGGTCCCAAAGTAGTTTAAGCTTGTTTAAGAACAGGATCAGAGCAAGCACATCTGCCTGAGATATGGCTGGTCCGAAAAGCAGTTTGAGGTGGTGTAAGAACAGTATCAGCTGAACAAACACATCTGCTCCAGATATCTCTTGTCCAAAAGTATATAGGGCTGGTGTGATAACATGAACTGGACAAGCACATATCCGTCTGTAATATCCCTGGTCCAAACTTAGTTTGAACTGGTATAAGAACAGGATCTGAGCAATCACATCTGCCTGTGATATCCCTGGTCCAAACTTAGTTTGAACTGGTCTAAGAACAGGATCTGAGCAAGCACATCTGCCTGAGATATCCCTGGTCCCAAAGTAGTTTGAACTGGTTTAAGAACAGGATCAGAGCAAGCACATCCGTCTGTAATATCCCTGGTCCAAACTTAGTTTGAACTGGTTCAAGAACATGACCAGAGGAAGTAAAACTGCCTGAGATATCGCTGGTCCCAAAGAAGTTTGAACTGGTTTAAGAACAGGATCAGAGCAAGCACATCTGCCTGAGATACACCTGGTCCCAAAGTAGTTTGAACTGGTTTAAGAACAGGATCAGAGGAAGCACATCTGCCTGAGATACACCTGGTCCCAAAGTAGTTTGAACTGGTTTAAGAACAGGATCAGAGCAAGCACATCCGTCTGTAATATTCCTGGTCCAAAGTTAGTTTGAACTGATCTAACAGTATCTGAGCAAGCTCGTCTGCCTAAGATATCCCTGGTCCAAGCTTAGTTTAAACTGGTCTAAGAACAGTATTAGAGCAAGCACATCTGCCTGAGATATCCCTGGTCAAAACTTAGTTTAAACTGGTCTAGGAACAGGATCTGAGCAAGCACATCTGCCTAAGATATCCCTGATCCCAAAGTAGTTTGAACTGGTTTAAGAACAGGATCAGAGCAAGCACATCTGCCTGAGATATCGCTGGTCCAAAAGTAGTTTTAGTTGGTTTAAGAATAGGATCAGCTGAACAAACACATCTGCTCGAGATATCTCTGGTCCAAAAGTATCTGGAGCTGGTGTGGTAACAGGATCTGGACAAGCACATATCTCTCTGAAATATCCCTGGTCCATAAGTAGCTTGAGTTGGTGTAGAAATAGGATCTTCCTGAGATTTTCCTGGTCCAAAAATAGTTTGAACTGGTGTAAGAACAGGATCTGAACAAGCACATCTGCCTGAGATATATCTCTGGTCTAAAAGTAGTTTTGAGAACAGGATCGTCTGCCTGAAATATCCCTGGTCCAAAAGTAGGTTGATCTGGTGTTTAAGAATAAGATCGGAGCAAACAAATCTGCCTGAGATCTTACGTACTGCCATGGTTTATTCTTTAAACCCCTGCATAATATCACAAGAATAAAATCCAGCGTTTGCAGCCAATACATTAGACTAAAATATAGTCTCCAGAGTAAGATTAATATTTCTAAAAGAAAATTTAATACATTGAAACTACATGTATATACATTTGTCATAAAATAAATAAGATCCCAGAGAGTCTGCTCACTTCACTATCTAGACTGGGAAAATATCTAGACTGTATGTTTGTTATAATAAAACTTCAGGGTCTGGATGACAGACTACCATTACATCAACCTGCTAATCAATCGTCTATGGCCTCGGACCACAGATACCTCCCTTAAGTTAAATAGGAAGTGGATGTTTAAATTGGCAACGGCCCGCTTATTGCGCGGCCTTGGATTTCTTTTGAAGGTAATACTTTGAAAAGTGACATCAAGTTTTACTAGATGTTTTGCGTTCCAAGTGAAGCAGCTATAGCAGGCTGTGAACTGTGACATCTGTCGCGTTTCATATGAAATAATATCGGCTCAGTAGGTATAAGACCTTATTTTGTGTGAGAACGAGCTTGTCAACATCAGTCATAAATACTATTTTCTCACTTATGAGTGCACCCTCTATGTGACTGTATGCAGTGTTTTGGTCCGGCAATGTTGTGTAAAATTCTACTGAGCTCTACATTTGGCCCTTCTAATGATATACAAAGAAGGAAATTAATTGTGGTCCAAGGCCACATGGACAGTTTCCATTTGAACCTTGGCATTATGTGAGTACATACTCAGTAGTCAAAGACACAAAATATTACGTTTTTATTCCGATTACACCTGTTTATAATGTAGGGTCGGTAGGTAGTCGAATCTTTTTTTCCAGTACAATACTGAAAGATTCTAGACCTGCTTTGTAATGAAAAGAAGAATCAATCGCCAATTACACATCACTTTCAGAGGTGCGCCTGTGCTTAGGTGAAGCGACTCCCAATTACCTAAAATGCCATGGGCATACACTCATATAAATGTGGATCGATTTGCAGAATTTTCGTTAACCACTTCCAACAACGTGCACGAAGTTCGTAATAATTATAATCACTCACTCGTTGCCTAATAACACAGTTCTATGAATGGAAGACCAAGGAACCCAATCAGTAATTGTTCTCATCGCCAATTTTATATGTGCACGTGCAGCTGAACACAGATCTATTAAGTTTATATTGTAATTAATTATACTTATAATTTGCTCCTGTCTCATTCGAAGTGTGTAATATTCAAATTTATTAGTAGTTAACATCCTGAAAACACGAAATGTGGCGAGAACCGGCATGGGCGTATGGGCAACTTTGGACTTGGGGGGGGGGGGGGGGGGGGGGGGTTATCTT
>JAUELE010264061.1:0-29087 GCA_031471655.1 Diodora aspera | reverse complement strand
AAAATCTACGGACAATTCAGTGTAATGATCGATGGATATATATATATATCTTTTGTTGTCACCGTTATATCCAAACAGTGTCACCGTTTCGACCAAATATCTATCCCCTTTCGTCTAAGTGTGATCGTTTCGTCCAATCGCATGCCATCGTTATGGCGTATCACCGTTTTAGCCAGTTCCATATTTGCTTACATTCCCCCAAATGCAAAGCGCAATCTATTTTTAGCGTTAGACGAAGACGGAAACTCCCTTTTCTTTATCGCCTCAATTCGTGTGAAATCTTTGCGTAAACAAATCGGAAAAAATACAGCACGGTATTATATTTCTAGATAAACAGAAAGAAAAGCTCTGAACATAGACTGGCGTACCTGCATCGCTGATCATGTTCCTTTAATAATACGTATCAACTACTTGACGGACCGACCATCTGACTATTATGTCTTACAGCATTGACCTTCACTTCAAGTTCAGAGCTACCTTGGAACAAGCCACTTAACAACAGGTGGTGCCATCCCCATACTTTAGTATAGATTTTCGAGGAGCGCTGGTTTGTGAGAGATAATCATCACTCGTTCAGACGTGTGTTATGATTACGTGTGTGTTTGTATAGTTCTGCGTGTATGAATGGCTTATAAATCATGCATCCATTTCACTCGTGTTAGTATACAATACGTAGCGCTCAGAAATCCATGTGGTGGAGGGTCGGAATCGTTAATAGGCTAAGAATTAGTCTATGCATTAATTTAATTCCATCCGTGTTAGAAGCATGCACAGTGCACAGCAAACCATTGATAGGGTTAGCGGAACCTTTAGCTGACTAACCTTTAGTCTGTGCATCCTTTTCATCCGGTGTTAGTGCAATGGGTAATCTGTCGGCTCGATATGCCATGGTGGTTAAGGGGTTTGAACCTCTAGCTGTCTATGCATCCTTTTCATCCGGGTTCGTGCAATGGGTAGTGTGTCGCTTCAGTAAACCATAGTTGAGACTTCGAACCTTTAGTAGACTATAACAATTGGTCTGTGCATCCATTTCATCCGCTTTAGTGCGGTGTACAGTGTGTCGGTTCAGTGAGCCATGGTGGTTCGAATCTGGCGTCGGTTGGTAAACTAAAAGCTAGTCTATGACATGTTGAATTTCACTGAGGCTGATTTATTCAGTTCATAATTCAATTGCCAGACAATTGCTTATTATTTTGAGCTGGATTGATTTAAGTCTCTGTAAAACTACCACTGTCAGAACGTGCTGGTTTGTCGGTAGCCATTTCATTCATTTTGTCCATATAGTGCTGTGGGCAATAATGGTAGAGGAGGAACAATTGGTCTGTGCATCCATTTCATCTGGGATAGTGCAGTGTGCAGTGGTCGGCTTATTGAGCAATGGTGGTTCGAATCTGGCGTTGGTTGGTAAACTAAAAGTTATTCTATGGAATATTAAATTTCATATATTTTGTTCCTGCAAGAGACTGGTTCCCGGAGTTCATAATGTCATTGCCAAACAAGTGCTTATTTTGAGCTAAATTGATCTAAGCATCTATGAAAATACCTCTGTCAGACACAGAACTTGCTCATTTGTCGGCAGCAATTTCATTCAACCCTCCATGTAGCTCTGAGGTCGCAACAAAGTTTACAATAAAGCTGCAAACGTAATCACACGATTACCAATAATTCCAGCAAGGTAAAGCAGTTAGACTCGCGCTGAATGTGTAAAAGTCTACCTTAACCAGTCCAATCACAACGGTCTCGAGTAAGGAACTAAGAGCTTTGGCTTCCTGCTCGTCTGATGATAAACTCAGTATGCATGAATACTGATAAACAGAAAAGGACGATTCGACCTACATTAACCATCAGATGTACCGAAGAGAGAAGAATTAAGGTCAGATCAAAACGTTCCTGTAGTAGTTGTTAGATCTGGTGTCACATCAATGACACATTACCTTGGATCCGAAAAGAACCTTGAAGTTAAAACAAACAAATAACTAAAATGTTTTCAGTCTTATTCTTTATTTCAATAAAATCTCTCCATCATTTCTTAAATAAAATAAATAATATAAAGTGTACAAAATGTCAAAATGTCATTTTGGACCATATATCATTTCGTCACTTAGATGAACGTATGTACAGTTGGTACCACAGTTGGGGACATGGTGCTCCCATCGCATAACCACCTGCATGTAGTGACGTCACTCCTAACATCAAACAGATAAATGTCTTTACAACTTTTGGATATATACATGTATCAATCAAACACGTTTTGATGTATATATCAACCATATGACATGAACTTTTGATGTGACAGATTGCGTCAAGGCACGGTGTCCAGTTTTCCAAGCTGTCGAACGTATAAACACCATCTATCGCCATGGATACAAACCCAGTACAAATATTGCGTTTGGGAAGTGTATAATTGTATTCAATCCAATTAATTTAAATCTCCCGATGCGATACTGAACATCAAGGACAAAGTAATTTACAATATACAACAAGGTGGTTTAGCGTATTTGTAACACTTCAGATGATTTAAATACATCACCAAGTTCAAAGACAAAAGCCTATTTTTGAATTTCTGACTTTATAGCACAGAACCTGAAGTAAATTTCGAGCAAATGCGCATTTAATTAGAAAATTGACATTCGATCAGTAAGGAGACAAGTCTGTCACGCTTTCGTGCACACAGTCCATGCTCTGGCGGTCAAAGGTCAGGTGACAGATGTGCTGACCACGTGATGGCAGGTTTCAGCACAAAAATGATCTGACCATAAGATATTGAGACTTTTAAACCGAAGTCCACACTGGCCAAAGTGCAACAGCTTTTCTTGGAGCAATTTACAAGCGGGACGTTACCTGCATAGTAAAAGTAGTTTTGTTATACCCGGTGTAGCATCAGTCCTAGACGACGACCAGCTAGTTCCTCAACACCTCAATGTTTTGTATATCAGCATGGATTTTATATAATACACCAACAAACCGTCAACAAAGTTTAACGCCTGACACGTGACGTAGTCTGTTTCTGGCAACATCAACCGTTTTCCAATTTCAGAATGAATGTTACTGAGGTAATCAAGTTCATGTAATTTCTGACAATAATGTTTTTGATCGGTGTACCGTGAATGAAAACCATTTCAAACAGCATTTACAATTCGCGGAAATAAAATGCTTAAAGCAAATTTGTCTGCTGAATTAGGGAAATATGTAATACTTAAAGAGTGAAGTATGAAAATACTGCAGCAGATCCGTTGGTAATTATTCATGATAAAATTGATATGAAGTGGACAATATTTGATATTCATGGTCCATATTTGCACAAAGGAAAAGCGATGAAGCTTATACAGTCCATTTTCACAATACTCAGTAATTTATAGTCTCGTGCTAATAGATGGACTTTGAAGTAGCATAATCCCAAATGCGCATTTAAGACCCTCGACCCTTTTACCGCAATTCTTGGAAGGAACAAACGAATAAATCATTTAAGAAAAAGAATAAATTTCCTGTATCTAACATGTTTTATGACTTTCATTAGAACATCAAACCGGCAAATGACGTCGAGTAATTCAAGCGGCTGAATAATGCACGAAAGGTATATCGGAAAGTTGCCATCGTTCTGCGTCATTTAACAATTGCCGCATGGAAGCGAGGAAGCGATGCTTGGATCCTGCGCGAGATGATACGCTTTCTTTGACAGAGTCTAAACCAATGTGTTTGAACAACTGGGAGAGTCGAATGCATTCAATATAAATTTATTGATCTTTTTGCTCTCGCGCTAACAGATTCTCGAGGCAATTCCGAGCAAGGCAACGGGACTTGCGGAGAATATGCGGACTGGTTCAACGAATACATCGGCGATCCAATTTACACTTGCCGATAATAGAGCGAATTTAGTCAATACGACGGCATCTGAACTCCCCGTTGGCTACTGATTCGGCCGAAACGATAATAAATGTCTGCGAACAATCTGATGTTATCTCACTCGCGCTGTGCAGTTGATATTGCTATTTTATTCGCTCTACTTCCATTTATAACATTACCAATACTTACAAAATATCATCCTAATAACAAATAGCATTTTGAACAATAATAAAACAGTATTTCTATAAATAGCAAAAAGCTCTCCATCAGACAGAGTCTAGTTGTAGACTTGACGTTATATGAACACGGACTAGCAAAAATATCAGATTGCAAAACATCTTGAAACACATCGTTTTCTTGACATTATAAAACTCATTTCCAAACAGTTCAAACTTTAATGACAATGCAGATATTTTCAACGACTCATCTTCAACAGGCATGTCAGATCAAAGCAGCCATTGCTTTCAAAACGTCATCTTTGCCATGCTAATTTAATTGATCACAACTTTTAGTGCATAAAAACAACACAGCTGCATATAACGACGCCATTTTCTTCGAAAATACGTAACCGCTGTAACAATATTAATTTTTCACAGATGGGATATATATGCAACAAACAATATGCTACAATAAACTATTAAAATTCTGCAACAAGCCATCTCAGTTAGAGCAAATATTTCAGCTCAATTCAATTAATATTTAATTACAGAGTTACAATAAGACCTAGGGAGGATGTTTGGAAGAAAGATCGGAATCGATGTAAGTAAGATTGGCATTTAAATACAAAGATCAGTCACTTCCGAGTTAAGAGCACCTGCTGTCCAATGGTCATTACTGTTTGACCCAGAGAGCTACAAGGCGAACCCTACAACCTGACACAGTCAACAGGGCCTGGATGCTTCTCAATGGAATGTCTTGGTCCTCTACTGAGACAATACCGCGTGACACTAGAGCATGTCACTGAACCCTCTGTTCAAATTGACCGCAAGTCACGTGACCGGATCAGACCTCCCGATTTCATGAGTGTAGGGCACTGTGTTGGTGTTTGAATCCAAGAGACAAGCTACCAGATTTGGATTAGTGGATTTGGCAAATCCGAGACAATAAAATTACATTTTTAAAGAATAAATTAGACAACAATGCAAATGAGTACATGAAAAATATGTCAATTATTTTGTCATTTCTGGCTAAAATATTGGCAGGAACCATTGGACAAGTTTTATTTTTACTGCCTATCAAAAACTTTAAAAAAATGGATCTTGGAGTTTAGAAAATGAAAAAAGATTGGATCCATCTGATACTAAGTTAAGACATAAGAAACCGTAGTCCATTCTATATTGAAACTCTTCCAGAACGTATTAGTCTAGCCAAGATGTAAATAACTTTATCGTGGCCATTTTCTCGTCTGGGAAGACAATTACAAACCGTGTAAGCCCTATCTCAACGGAGCTGTTATAAGAACACATAATAAAAGCATTTTACGCTAGACACATGTCTAAACCAATAACAGAATCAATGGTAGACACATTAGACTGGATCTTATACAAAGCAAGTCCAAGTTTTACGACAAATCGGGCAATTTGCTCAACAATCGAAGTGTCTTTCTTCATTTAAGTGACTTCCTTGCGCTGGAATCAGTTTAATTAAATTTAGACATTTTATCTGCATGACAAACGTTTTACACTGAAATCAGTTTAATTTAGCTTCATATCCAGGATACTCTCCAATTCAAGATCAAACAACTTCGGCTTCAGATACCTTCAGAAATAGACATCAAGGTTAAAAGTCAGCTTATTTTACGTCGCTTTTTGCCTCCCGAAGGGAGGCTATATCGGCGACGAATAGACATCAAGGTCACCCTGACCTAATTACTGCTCTAAGATTTGATTGGACGTTGGACGTCACAAATGGATTCATGTATAAAACAAGATGACTGGTAAAATCCAAAGGGCAACTGAGGTCACAAGAACGTAGTCATTAAACCTTGCATTGGAAAGCATCAGGCGTAGATAGATCTAAATAATAACTATATTGACCGAGAACATGCCCTGAGCCAGTCACAGCGAAATCTATTAATGAACTAACCACTTGCAATGTCACTACATTCTGAAGTTTCAACTTATAAAAATAACATATGGACTGCATCTAACCCGTCTATGAAAGCCATGGTTGATTTCAAGCTTCTAGCAAATTACTTTGAAAAAGCCTTAAATATATTGTTATACATCTATGTTCTCGCTGACAAATGAGCAAGCACCTGTGTTCACAAAATACCTCTTCCAAGATTATCATTGGCTTCTTACCATATGGCTTGTGCCTAACTGATACCATCACTGGCCAAAAAGCTATTTTTCACGGCGAAGTGTGACATCTCTAGCATACAACTTCAACGAAATCGTAAATCGCATGTCTAAAGTTTAGATTTTCAAACATAACGATTCTGACAGCTCAGATAAAAACACAGATGGACTAAAACGGACTAATAAAACGTTAACGCAAACAATCAGTTTCTGTGATCAATGCTTTCGCTCAGTGGAATCCTTTTGACTTTGTAGAGGAAGATCATTGCAAAATATATCGTCTTTGATTCATAAATCTTAGTTCCAACAAATTCAAGACCAACAGATATAATATATATGTATACTATGTACATCTCTGAAAGGTTATCCTTTTGAAGGATGGCGGTTATCCTTTTGATGAAGTGGTGTAAAAAGCCATCCGACACCAGATGGAAAATGTAACATGAACGTTTGAACAAGGCTTATGTGTCTCCATTGCACATGTGTGAGATTTCTGACATGTGTAAAAACAGCAGACGAGGAGTCGCAATTGCAGACGAGACTTGAGAGAGATTGCCCGAGGAGCAGACGACCACTTTCTCTTGGCGGAAACACATTCGCTCACACTCGCTGAATTCCGCACGTTGTTGTCCGTCATCTGCGAGCAATGCAGATAATTTGCACACCGTCTTACCGAGAATAAACACATGGAACTAACTAAGTTTCGCCCAGCGCACGTATCAAATTATTAAACACTGTATCCATGTCCGCATAGATTTGTTTCTCACGTTGTAAATCCGTAGTGAAATTGTCTAAAGGGTTGACACTGTAGTTATCGTTTTCCAAACTCCTCACCAGTGCGTCAGTGTCGTCATCACAAATGTCGTCTGCTGGCGTCAATGGTTCGTCGAACGAAGCAGACGACAAGTAACTGTTATTGAGAACCTCGCAGTCATATCCGCTTTTCCTCTTGTAGAGAGGATACCCTTTGGCTAAGGAGCTGGATTTTTTCTCCTCTCGCATCTCAGTCTGCATTTTCTTCACAGTGTTATTTATTAAAACGGATCGTCTCAAAAAATGCTCCGGGTCCTCCATCTGTCGGAGCTTCTGAATAGAAATTCGTAACACTTTCCTCCGTTCATCTTTCCTTTGTTTCGGAGTGTTCAAATAGGGCGACATCCTCTTGCATGGAATCACTGTTTCACTGTCACTTTCTGAAGAGTCCACTTTCCTCTTCATCCCGCGAGGAGATTCTACACACTCCGTGTTAGCTTCCGCATTGTTGGTGTCAATAGATTCTACACACTCCGTGTTAGCTTCCGCATTGTTGGTGTCAATAGATTTATCTGAAATACAGAAATAATATAATATAATACAAAATGACATAATAAATATAATATAATATAAGATTACATAATATAATATTATGCAAAGTGAGCTTTAACGTAACATTATGTGCAATCTACACACATCCTTCAAATACCCAAGAGTATCCAAAAGTTTTAAAGTGAAATCTTGTCACTTTCAGGTAGAAGCAGTCGGTCAACGCGACCTGAAATATCGATATTGTGTACAGACAAAACCCAACCACTTTCAGTATCCATTACAATTGCGCCACCGACTGGTCGCCGTGTTCTGTGTGGCCATACGTCATAACAGATAACAATTCGCATGCCAGTGGAAGTAAAAACATACCAATGGTTTTAAAAATCAGTGACTAAATTGTAATACATATACAGTACGACACACTCTATTTGATGGCTTAGTTCCATTTTGGAAGTGAAAGTTTTGACTAAGGAGGCTAACTTGATTCTTTAAAAGTGAAATTCTTAAAAGTGCGCGTGACATGCCAGTCAAGCTTTACAAAAGGTTGTCTAAAAATGAGTTTTAAAACTGTATTTTTCCCAACAATTGAAATCATCTATAAACTGACACCACAGCCGCACTCCCCCGATCTTCATGTTTCTGATATAGTGCTTCACAATGTCTGACATCCGGACTAAATTCCTATATGCAATAAAGGTTCGGGTATAGTCGTCATGCTGACCACTAGAATGACGTGTCTATAAATAGACTGAACAAACATCGTCAGTTATAACAATGACGCATTGTGACTGCACCATATTTGACGCATGACTGGTTATCAATGGAATTTTCCTTAACAGATCTTACACCAATTCTGCTATTCATCGATGCAATAAGGAAGCCAGCCGCCACTGTGTAGATCCGCTGCGGAAATGTACAACTCAATAAACCTACATGGAAATTTACATTGAATACTTACAGCCAATATATCACCGTAACCCACGTGTAAAGACTTCTCGGGAATGATCATTTGCATAATAGATAAAGAAAGTAGGCAACTTCAACAAGGTCTCAAACTCCTAGGAAATTCGTGTTTTTTCTTGCTACGCACGGGACCGATTAATAACCCTACATCTTGGAACTACACTGATGCAAGATAGTTAATACGTTGTTCTTTGTTTTAAAGCAAAATTCTGATATGTTGTGGCGTGTTACCAATTTTTTAACTTCTATTTGATTTGAATACATTCTGTTACCTAATTAGCTGAGAAGGAAGATGGCAGCGCTATCTATTGGCAGTTAGATAGCATTACGACGCAGATGTTTGTTATTGCAGGCTACCTGATTGTGTTGGTGCGTCTAAACGAAAGAGGTTTATCTGCAGACCCTGCCTTCTTATCTTCACCCTACGAAACTCACTTCCTCTGCCAGCCCGCTGAAGCCTTGCATTAATCTTTCAGGACATTTTTCACACAAATATAACAAAGTCAATCCGTAATATCCGTTATTGTCATATCTTGGTTTATTCAGCCATTTATCTGCATCCATTCATTTGCTGAGGGTATGAAAGTCCGCTTGTTTAAATTTGAGAAGAAGCTTGAAGCAAGGCTAGCAAGCGAGGGATGCTTTGCGAACCAGGAAGCCATGCCCAGAAAAGGGCGGCAGAACGTTGGCAATCTAAACACACGCTGTATAAATTGTGTACGTGTGGCAAATAGTATTTATGAGTCGTTACACCGATCTGTTACATAAATACACTCAAATACGTGGAAAACTGGCAGATATGTTTTAGATATGTTAATAAGTCACGTTTATACGTGCCATGTATGTTCATCTGTTTTTCTGATGCTATGGAAGCGTTTATTCTTTGCATTCAAGTAGGTGCTAATTTTGCACCTGGGAAAAAACCTGACACCTTGAATTTTAGGCACATATTTACCGTCTTATAAAAACAAACTGTTCAAAATCAGTTACACACTTTTGTTTAGCTGACTGACAACAAACACGTAGTTTATATATGATGGAGGTTATGGCTGTTGATTGTAACACCATCCGACAGCATTATGGATCGAATCTAGGACGAGTATTATATTCAAACGTCCAGATTCATTTACATTGAACATACAACATGAATTACTCTGTTTGACATACTCTACATTTTGTTCTACTTAAGTGACTTGGAAAGTCAATAAAAAAAAACATTGTAAGTGTAGGAATAGCTGACACGCAGCTGTGGAGAAACGTATGCCTAATTAAAAATACCTATGAAAGAGACTGTAAACAGTCTACAAATTAATGAAGACGACAGTGTAAACTGAAACCACGAACAGCGAGGCAACGCATCCGCCCTGGCTGTTATGTGTTCGAATCCCGCGAAGGTCCTCTGGTGTTGGTTTGTTCCACCAGGAAACGAGGAAACAAACTTCATGGTATAGCCGAAACATTGCTGAACACCACTTTGAATTTAATATCACTAACCATACTGGCCATCATCTCCACGTAAATGTACTTACAAATAAGAAACAAAGAGCAGGCGAAGATACAGATACCCACGCAGATAAATGTTGTCACTACTATGAAGTATTTAGAAAAAGTTGTGTTAAGCCACAGTATATCTATCAAAGAAAATCGATCTGTGCATACAAGAGGTCCCATTATCAGACAGATCTCCGTTTCACTTTCGTGGCGACGAAAACAACCGACGCCCACCCGAGTCACGACGAGCACTAGACCACTTCCTACATGTCCAGCGGCACTCACAGAAACAACGTACGCTCGTCATTGTCTCGGGTGTCCGCTGCAGCATCCCCAGCAATATTCCAGACTGTTTATTGCATCAGTTCGTGATCATTCACAACCGTTTCATCGACAACGTGACCACTCCTTGGAACACACATTCAGTCGTGTGCGCATGCCGTCCTGAACGTACTGTTTCCACATTGGTAACTGTGTCTCTACAAATTAATGTGCATCATATAATGTATCTAAATGGGAGTCGGATTGCCTTATTATGTCTGACCAGCGAGTGCCGTCCTGTTTTCTATCATCCTGCCCCGGAGACAGCTTAATTGGGTTTAACATTTATCATGTTTCTAAGAGCCGTTTGTCTCGTCAGGACTATGGGGGTGCTTTCCCATCTAATACACTCCAATTATTACTTCCTTGCTGTATCCTATCCAGGGAGGGGGAATGTATTATGGCACAGTTCAAATACCGGAGCTATAAACGCGGAAGTTGAAATTCCCATTCTCAGGTCACGGTGACCTTAAGCGTGAGAGCTGGAATAGTTTCATAGAATTTGGTCAGATTATTTTTCGCCTTTTATGAAACAGATAACTATTCATTCCTTTCCATTAGATTATCTTACAGAAGACCTGTTGTTCCATGGACGGATGTCATCAAGGTACGAATTCTGCAATGATAATAATCAGTGTCTGATACTTCAACTACAACGGTCATCGAGAGTACATCGTTTACATACCATCCCCACCGAACTTCACCACGACCACCGAGTTCATTAGATCCCTTTAAATCGTTTGAGCCAAGTCTCTGTTAGGTGTAAAGCTGTATAATTCTTTCACTTGGTAAATGTCACGGGTATCCTTGTTACAAACAACAAACCCCTTGTCCTGATACTTTAGGACACTCAAATTACAACCCTCACCATAGGAGTACACAATTTATTTACACGACGAGGTGACGTTCTTGAATACGTTGTTAAACAAACGTTAGCAATCAATCAGTGGGCCAAAACCCCCTTCGCAATTCGTGGCCCGTGGTCTCACAAGCAAACGTGTGTTTATCTGGCTTTCTGCTGCAAGATGTAGCGGAATAATTGTAATTGACTGAAAACAATCTGTATAAGCCAAGTGATCTGGCCGCCCGGCAAGAGACGGGGTTATTGGTTTCCACACCACGGACACAGATTCAGTAATTATTGATGAACATGATAGTGGTATCGTGGGCCTTGCCGAGCAATCGCTGACAAATCTAGACGTTTGCCGTCTACTTAGGCCAAGAGGGCAAACTCTTGTCTACGCCAGATTGATGATAGATAATAGACTCGCGGGAAATCTCCGAGTAAATGAAACATTAAAACTGTCTTGACGAGAGTCTCAAGGCGTGAGTTTTATACAGTGAGCGGTTTTGGGTCAACGTTCTCCCAAAATAAATTCGAGCTGTCTTTTAGGTCGTTATGGCTCTTCAAGCAATGTATTGGTCTTACCCAACAACGATGTTTAATGTCAGTACTTCCACACGAGCGTGTGTATACATTTTGTATTATCACCGCGATCTGCTAGACGGCAGAACGAGTCTGAAAGCAATCTCATCAGCTCCATTAGTTCATACTTCAGCAAATTATGGCGAGTTGTAGGAAGCTTCTGCACATTGATCTACTAAACTAAACTAAAAAGGTCGGAGTGCAATCAATGTTAATACGGGGAATAAAACTGACAGTTCTTCCACTTTTTTGAATGAATTGAGGGCAGGTGTTTAAATAGACTTGAAAAAGCCTATTAACAAATTTAATTCAATTTCCACCCGTCAAACTTCAAGATTGTGGTACGTTATTAGACATATTGCATACCCCTTCTTGTACAGTGCTGCAGCAAGATTAACAACGAGTTAACAACGGACATTTTTGGCTTTCAATGGCAGCCAGACATTTTGAACGATCTCTTCGACGATAAGGATGCATTCGCTACAAGTTGCAGGTATCCCAAAGCTTATACGTGACAAAGAACATAAGCGTGCGAATCTTCCGTAACGATTACCTGCCAAGGTGTATTATAGGGCATGAAGTGGGCTTAAGACAAAATTGCTTTACCTTCGTGATAGCTGTTAATGTTGCAGCACACATAACGTGTTTGTGTTAAGCTGCAATGCAGGTATATCTTATCACATATTAATTGGAATACAGCGTCTTCATTCCGATGCACAAACTTTATTCTTACAGAGTAACGTTGAATTGAAAAGCATATCTTACATTACATTTATAACAAACCCTCATTGCTTCATAAAACACTTTACATCTCAAGAAACAAGAGCACTAACAATTAAGACGCTCTAAACGAAACATATCTGAGAGCCAGACCAAGAAAGAATTGAGGAGCTAAGTAACATGCTTAAAATACCTTTCACTTGATTAGATCTGAACTCAAAGACTCATGCAAGTCCAAGAAGTCATGTTATACATTTCAATTTCAATACAAACCTAACCTGGCAATGTGTGGGTTTCAGCGCTCATCATCATTTATACGGCATGGACTGGGAGTATAAACACTAGCCTCTGTAAGTAACCCTAGTCCAACACAATGGAAGCCACCTTGTCGGATTACTTTGCCTTCAGGTGAAGACACACAGTCCCCCAACGATAACCGCCGGGTCGTTGCCTCAGGCCAGGTTTCATTGTGCTTCATGTTTAACACCAAATCGGAACAGTTTACTTAATTCAACTCTTCGTAATGGGGGGACGAGGGCTTGTCACTGATTCCTCTCCGGGTTTTCTATATCCTGGTTGAGGGCTCACAGACTTCTGTAGAGGCCCGGAACCTGGACACGATGGTTTGTTAATAGTCACACAGGTAAACAGCGCTATGTACGCGACCACTGAACTGTTTTAAGCCCACCGGAGCAGTTTGTAATCTACTTATACGTTATATACGTACATCATATTACTATTGTTGCTGCACAATAACATTTAAGGTTTAAAAATGAGCGGAACAAGAAGTGTTTGTAAGTTGTAACACGTGTTGACATTTCTGCTAGAAATGTGTTTTTACCCGGATTCTTTTCTTAAACAGTTTCCAAATACTAAAATGTTGTTTTTATCAATATCTTCAATAGAGAGACTATCACATGACCCGGACAAATACAGAAAAAAAAAGGAGACTAAACCCCAGAAAGAAGGGACTTTTTGTGATATTTTCAATTTGTGACGACTTCCAGTGCTTTGTTTAATTTCGCGTGTGACAAGTTTTCATTTGCACAAACATGTATTCTCATGCATATACATTACAAAAACAAGCAAACTGGTACTCATTATACACTAGAAGCCAGGAAGTGAATTCAGCTATCACAGAATATTAAACCACTTTGATAAAACAGGACCACTACACTTCCGCGTATAGTCAGTCAACAACAAGTATAGGGAATATATTTACATATTTCATCGCTGACTGACAAGATCATTGAAATGCTGAGCAAGACATTTATAACATCGTCCAGGTCCTGACACGAATACTGTAGCATACACGTGATAAATATATCATGAAGAGTGATATGTAAGGTTTACGATACAGTATGAACCCAATTCGTTAACTTCTGTAATCTTCACTTAACCTAATCTTTAACATTGAGACGTGAAGGGTCATGACAAACCAGACTATCGCTTATTTATGTACGTCTAAAACTGTGTACGTTAAAATTAACACCTAATTTAAAAATGGATTCTCAAAACATCTTTTGAACTCAAAATATCGAAAGAGCCTAATCTTTACAAAATGTTAAAACTAACTGCAGATTCACTGATTATAAAACCTGTATAGAGGGATGAGTTGCTGCCTTGCCAGGGGCTTGTGAAACGGGGAATCCACTAACCTATGTAGGATAACAATCGCAGTAACAGTAGGATAATACTAATTCGCGTGGAGTAAGGCACGAGTAAGCCGTTTAGTCGTGTTGTGATGTTTAGGAGAGTCCTATATATTAGCATGGCTCAACAGGTTCAGCAAATAATGATAAAAACAAGGGACAGAGAAGTATACCCTGTAGAATTACTTAATCAGTTATTATAACTGCGGTAAAGACCAGTACATCGACAATCCGGTGACGTGACATGATCCAACGTTGTTGTTTACACCATCTCTTACTTGGGTGGAGACGACATCGACGGTGACCCACATGTTGAGGTTGTTGTCGTCGGGCCAATGTTTAAGACACCGCGTCGACACAAGGTCATGTGGTGTTTGTTTGAGGCTACTGGCTGCGTACTTTGTTTGAAGTAGGAAAAGGCAAAAACACACTACAAAGATACCTGCAGGAAAGGCTTTAACGAAATAGGGTTAGAAATACCTTTAGATGTTCTACATGCTCAAGTTTTTCAGAGCTCTACGTCCCTTTCTTGTGCTCCGTGTCAGCATGCACGTTGAAAGAACAAATAGCTCATTTCAATATGTTGACTCTTGCAGTCATCTCCCACAGCCCTATTTTCAGTGTAATCAAACTAAGCCGATCATTAAAACATTAAACTGTAATTAATTCAATACCCTTCGTAGCAAATGTTACTTTTAAAATTTGCAGAATTCAGGTAGCAATAGCTGTAAATATTAATTATAGTACAGTCATCTTACTACCATGAGCTGTTCTGGGTTTCAGTCATGACAAATCATAGATATAGATTTTCTCTTGGACATGCAAGCCCATGATAAGCGATGATAACAGAAGCGTCATGCTTACACTGTTGAATGCTCTGTTGATATGTTGATCATGTCGCTACTAAATGCAATAAACGTCAGCCTGCTGAGAAGACCAGGACATGGCCTGCTTTACTGAATAGTGGCCGACATGGTTCGGTAACTCAGATAATGTTCAGTAAACCAGGCTGGTGGTACAAATATCATTCCGGGCGCGAACAGAGTTTAAACCCAGATTAACGGCCAACCACCAGTCACTTGAATATGCTTTAATTATAAATATACCTGTGATTACCTGTGATTATAGGTATAACTCCTCCATTTACAACACGAGGCGATCTGCGTGTCTGTTTAAAAGTCGTTCATGCATTTATTAATAATGTTGGGTGTATAATGTATGAAACCTGAGCAAAATATCAACCGCATAAATCAATATTTCACACTTCACAATCTCAATAAAAGATTTTTAGTAAGTGATATCGCTTAACAATACTCATATGTAGATTGATAATACATTCTTAGTAAACAAAGTACAAAATACTCACACATGTCGGAGGAATGTTTATAGCGCTACAAGTCAACCTAGCTCCAAACAAGGCAAAGTATTGCAAATTGCAAACCATAGTCCCCCACCGAGATAATTATTTCGCATGACACTTTGTTAGGCCATAATGAACATGTGTAGCAACTTTAGTGTAAATGTAACAAGTATTTTGGAAGATAGGGCTGGACAAGACGTTTTCACAGAATTTCTTCAAATTCAAGTTTTTTGCCCCAAAATCATAAAGTATATTTTGGATCGGAAAAATTATTTCGCATGACACACTGTTGGGCTATAATGACCATGTGTAGCAAAAACACTGTATGGTGTACATATAACAAGTAGTTTGGAAGATATGGGCCCAACAAGAATCTGAAAAGACGGAAGGATGGAAGGACGGACGGACAAATGCATTCCTACAGCCCCCCCCTCTCCGATGTCCGGTGAGGGGCTAATAATCAATCGAGGATAGGCGATTGCACCGTCATGTCACTTTGGCACGAGAACAATTTCATTTATTTGACACATACTGTACACTTAACATTTAACGAATGTCCTGATGTAACATCTCTCAAAAATGCCGAGTCAGTAAAATTGTTAGTTGAAGGAGCCATTACTTCGGAGAAAGATACAAGAAAACTTAAACGCACGTACATGTACTTTATATATACATTTAGTCTAAGTATTTACCATCTCTTGTGGAAGTAAATTAGCCTTTCCAGATTTGCAAGAACAAATTTCTTCACAGGGAACAACATGTCAACGACCCCCTCGGGTTTGCTACACTGCCGGGCAAAAGAAACGATACCAAGATTTTGAGAGTCTACTGAATAAATTCACAATTGCGTTGGATATGCAAGAGATATCCCTTCAAGATTAGGAAGTTTTATCAACGATATGAGGTCAATCAAATTACACTCGTTGAAATCCTAGCATCCTTTTGATCAGCTATGACATAAAGACGAAAGAGAAAATAACTGAAATGATTTGGTATCGTTTCTTTTGCCCGGCAGTATATAACAACTTGTAAATAAATGTAGTTGCAAGGTACTAAGATTTCTCTCCGTTGAATGAGCACGGCTAGAACTTTAACGTAACAAAGAACGTGCAATAAATTACTTCTCAGTGGTTTAGCTCGTGTAGCAAAAGATTTTTTCAGGTCATTCGATTTTCGAGGTCAGATTTCATTTTTCTCATTAACATTAGTGCCATTCGTCTCTCAAGCGCCTTGGGGTTCGGCCCGTCTAAACGTCGAGTCGGCTTTGATTAGGTAAGCAGATGTAACGCAACCTTACACTACTTGATAATAAATCACTTTCTGGGATTTAAAGGCAGCGGCTGTAATGCTGATCCTCAATCGGGGCGTGCATAAAAGCAAGCTGTGCCCAATAACGGTATATTTTCCCAGGATGCTTTGCAGCATTGAGTAACCCTTTGATGAAGGAAATGTACATGTGTCTAATTCCTCACTTCAGTCAGTGGAGGAAAATGCTTTTTAAAAGCCAAGAGAACCAGGGTGATCAAAAGCCACGCCATTTAAGTTGTGGATAGAACTGTTAAGAACTAGGTTAATTAATTATTATTATATCAACTAGGTCCAGATATGTGTACAGAACATTTCAAGTACTTAGCAAAATTGTTATGAATTTTAATCATTTATTATGTATGATCCTATGTAAACCCACATAAGCAAGCTAGTTATTGAATAACGTTATATCATCATGACGATTAGGTCACTAACAATGAAACATGAATTTCTGAACAGAAGGAAATGAACATAAGGTTAATGTAGTGGCAACCACCCACGAATATCTAGATGCAGGATAACATTTATGAATCTCAGCTATTGTATTTCCTGAAGGCATTTACAAACAGCGGTGTCTCCAGTTAAGGAGTTGATGTAACACATGTCATTACATGGCGTCAGGCATGTTAGTGAACTCTCTTAGTCACATCAGAATGATGGAGAGAGATGGACTGGCGTCTCGTGAATACTTATACTACTTCCACGGTGATATTCCATGAGAGGGGAATGTGCACAGGCCTTGAGGCACCACCTTTACGCTGTATCATGTCTAACATTTTTTGTCCCATGCACCCTTTTTATAATATTATGTCAGAATGTCATTCCAGTTGTCATAACTGTCCGACTCAAAAGGTGTTTTTCAAACAATCTGAATAAATATATATCTGAACCGCCCCCGCCACCGTAGCCCTAAAATCACCTCCCAAGTTTGAGACCCCATGCACTATAGCAGTGTTTTACCCTGGTAAATATTTATGTGGTTCCTGGAAACCCCTAACATGTAGCTTTGGCGGTCCCAATGTAAGAAATATGGGTGCCAGTTTCAGTAATTGACCAATACAGCAGATGCTATAAATTTATAGATTTAGAAATGTCCACATCTCAATGCAAAGGCAGGATTGTAGATAAATATTTTTTTTTAATTACAATTTTTTTGCATCCCATGGGCTGCGGGCGTTGAATTTTTGTGGGTCCCCAATAGCAAAACTGGGGTACTGGACGCGAAATCCTGCGTCCGGTAAATCACTGCTATAGGGATAACATTCTTGTTTTTTAAGCTAATAAAGACCAAGATGACAGCTAATACATTTGAAGTGTTCAGTACTCTTGCAACTATATCGTCGGAGGTATCATTTCCTGGATAACCACAAGCCAGATTCGAACCCAGTTACTTATAGACTGACGGTATTAGGTCGATGTGCGAATCTCAGAAAACAATAAGTGATATTTAGACTTTTGTCAAGACCATGAGTCAATGCATAGGAACTGAACATCTTGTACTCTACCCTAGCTATCTCTGCTTGGCACAACTAGGAAAGGATATATGAAGTCCCAGGAATAATAATCTGCCTCTGATTTTACATAATATTTAAGGAACTTGAGAACCTTATGGTCTTGATAAAAGCCTAAGTAATGGTCAGCGCGACCTCGACTAACGAGGGCATGGAACATAACGACAATGTCAAAGAATTACTGGTCACGTCTGGAAAGCTAAATGCTGCGCCATTTAAACGCATTCTGACAGACATTAGAGTAAGACCGCATGAAGTGCATTGTGGATATTTCATAAATACATTGCGGTGACGAGCGCTCAATAAACTGTATCCTTTGTCGTATCAATGCTCAGTTGAAAGAAATATCTTGCAGTGCAGCAGGTTCTTGGAAGGTTAGTGTTCATTTTGTTCGATTTCCGGGACGCCCGTGTAATCGGGTATAGACATCAAACGTCACTTAATACCTACATTGACATAATATGAGTTTGTTTGATTCATAATCTAAACACTCGGTACGTATCAATGGCGTGTAGTTGTCGTGTCCGGGTTGTACACAACGCGGGGTCGTCTTCCCACAACAGACGGGGTGTGATGTGACACCTTCCACAACTAAGTAAGTACGTCACGCGTGAAATGGACCAGTGAAATTGACAATGATTTTTCTACACTGTCAGTCGGCACGGGTAAACGAGGGCTCATGCTGTGTGGATGTCGAAATTAAGATTGACAAGGAAACTATTACATTTTCCAATTAGGGTATTCGCTCTGATAAGTTCTAATCAAATATTAATTGTATATACAATTGTGTTTGATGCCAATAAATGCAGGATCATTATCCGAAACACGTTGTTAGTAGAAGAGGTTATTTCAGATGTTTCTAAGTGCGTCACATGCGAAAGCGTTCTAATAACAAGATTAATCACAATAATTGATGTGCAGGTGCTCTCAGTAATAAAAGTCATAAAAAACAATTACAGTATTGTTGTCCAGGGACAGCAGTTGTGAACATTTTAATTACCTAAGCACAGTTGTCAGCAGCCTACTGACCACTTATACCATGTAACCTGTTAGGTAGGCAACAGGTGACCAGTGATGGGTCACACATTAAGCCGCGTGATCTTTCCACTCAGTTATCAATGATAACATCTGAACATTGACAAGGATAACACCCGAAATAATAAAGGAATGATACTTCCGTTTAAATAGCCCGTCCTAACCAGCCCTTGACTTGAAAACTATCCCTTTGCTAATCAAGTCAAAAGGCCTGTATCGATTCTCGTGATTGGAGTCGGACCGGCGATTAAGCGCCGTCTATTGAATCAATATATTTCTATCAGATTCACCGCGGCACGTCTCGCTTCGCCGGTGCACTCACAATGACATCGGAACACATGCGGCAGTTGAGGAACATGTGTCGTCGCAGACTCCCCCCGTTCCACGACCCAGCCCAAGACAACTGTAAACGGGGGTAAAGCCAGCAGCTGGCGTGTATCGCAAACAGACAGAGGCGACGCACCAGTCTGCAGACAGAACAATCTAAATCTACATTGTTGCTCAATATTTGTGGAATATGCAACAACTGAAGATAGGTCTCGCGCCAGACAAAAACCAGCCCTTCGTGTCGAGTGGTTGTCAATTTCTGCTGACATGAAAGCGAGACGGAAGCATCTACTAATGCAGCCAGCATGCATTCGATAATCGCGATCACAGCGCAATCGTTTAATACACTTAAGATAGTGGCTTTCTTGTGTCCTAGAAAAAAGCGAGCTCTTTAAAGCTATTGAAACATCTGAAAGCGCTCGGAGAAAACGCTTTCTCCGGGCTTGTCATTAATCTTTCTGGCAAATGAACGCTGTTTTGCACGCTACTGGTTTCAACCAACGACACTTCATCAATAATGAAGGGAAAACAGTGTGGTGTAACTACATTGTCCAGTGGCTTATGTGGGAAGTCAGTCTGCCAAGATTAAACAGCAGTCGTATCATGTTCTTCGAATTAAATATTCAACACAGTAACATACCGGTGTACCACGAGCATAATGAGTTAAATATATGCACCGTTCTTTTCAAAAGACTTTGTGATAGTTGGAAATCTTTTCGATGCTTGAATAAAGCAAGACGCTCGATTTGAGTATTTAGAAAATTTGACATTTTAATTGGTTCATAAACTTGAATGAGTCAGACACGCAAAACGTATTGCTTGTCAGAGAGCTACTTCTCGGGGTCATAACAGCTTCCAGCAAGTCAAACCGCATTGGCCTGGCTAGCATCAATCAGAAAAAAGACTGCCAATACATTTCAAACATTCTTGAATTACCAAAATAACAATTATTGTCAATTTCACTAGTCTATTTCAATGCACTGAAGCAGAGTTCGATTAAATATGTGGATATATTGAAAAGGTTTTCTTTACATACCTGTTGTATTTGATTTGCCCTCTGATTGATGTTCGGTGGGGAGGGGCGTGTCGGCCCTGGGGGGCGACGTCACAAAATTGAAGGAGAGGTCTGGGGTAGTTAAGACATCGTCACCCCCACACAGTTTATGATGAGGGGTGCACAGGGGGTTCATAGATAGCACCACAGTCATCGCCACAGTTGGAAGCGAAGTGATGTTTATTTTCGACTCATTGACACTGGTCGTCGACTGTTCAACAAATTATCCAATTGGTACACTGCAAAACAAAACACACACAGGTGAACAGCAACTCGTCGATATCACCTGCACAAGTAACCGCTTAACCTCCTGACCCCCGAAACCCCAAATCGTTAGTAAGTTGAGACATAATTATCTCGCGGCGGAGGACAGGGGGAGACCGAAGCCATGGGACAAACAAGCGAAAAGCCAGGATCCCTGAGAGATGCGCTTTGACCCCGAGACTTTTGCACAGCGCTGAAACTGTGACCTTCCTTAACAAGTGTCTCCAAACAATGAACCCCCGGCCCTAGATAAAACAGTTAAGTTAAACACCGCTGATTTGCCGACTTATAGTTAAACAGATTTGTGACATTACCTTACTACGGTTGTAATAAAGTCCCGCTTTTCGCACACAAGTAGGTAAAATCCAACAAAGAAAATTTGATCCGCACTTGGTGTCGACTAGCCCAACTTGCTTCGAAACAGCTGTCCGTGTTTCTGTCAGAAGGCACGCTTATATTTGCTTAACAATACCAATAGAGGCTGTTCCCGTAACACGCTGATCCGCCCGCCGCGATAGTTAACTGTCTAATGACAGCTAAACATCTTGAGAGTAAAGTTAACTCCTTGCAACTAGACACAATTGCCGTACACACTGCCACACGCATCCAATCCGCCAGAACACACTAGCAGTAAGTTTCCAAATCCGGTAAATGAAAACGAATAGTGGTTTTCTTTGTTGCGGGACTACTGGCGTAACGCGACTGAAGCAGACGATATCTTCGTACACACTGGCAAGTCCACTAACAGCGCGCAGGGAAGACCGATATGTCACTCATTCCCATTGGTCGATTCGCCCGATTAATTGCTGTCAATGAAAGTGCGCGTGCCGCAATGTACGCTAATCTTCAGGCTCTCTTGGCTTATGTCCCCAAGATCTGGTGTTGAGGTCGAGGTCAGAGTTAAAATATTTACGTCTACCACTGTCGCTTCGCGCTTGTCAATCTAGAAATGTCTGAGCTGGGAGAAAGTTTAATTACAACCTTCTGTAGGTAATCGTCACTTTTTTACGTTCGGCCCACATAAACGTTGGCTCAATGTGTTTCACATGTGGGATGTTGTGACGCGAGCTCGGCGTGTATCGGCCGCCAACATTCAATACATCATTAGTGGCTGGTCGTATTGCACGGGAAGAAGATATGCGATAACATTTAATAATGATGGCAGGCGCAGATCACCAGCTGGGGTAATGATGTCGGTAAAGGGACGGGGCAGTAGCAACAAGAAAGATTCGGACTTGTCAACTAAATGAATCCAGTTTAGAGAAGCCATCAAACAAACTAATTACATGTATATTAACTGCTGTCATTACCTGAAACAGTCTATGAATGTACATCTCGTAAACCTTGGTGATCTATAACTGTCATGCCAAACATATTTCATTGTTGTTATTTTTGGAACAAAATAAATCGAAGATGTCGAAGGAGTGGAATTACACACGTTATGAATACATGCATGCTGAAAACGCTTTGAGCAGTTTATATAATGGCTGGAATGATGGATATAAAATGTGATCTGTCCAGGATAACCTAGACTGGTAACAGTCTCCCAAATGTATTTTCTCGATTCATTTTAAGTACGTATAAATATATTGAGGTGAACGTTGTGTTTCCACAGCCGCATTTCGGCTAGTAATCAATCACCCCTAAACACTTTTAACACCTGTTAAATATTTCTTATAAGAATATAACGTCTGTCACAGGTCTTCTAGAAGTCATTTTAATATATTGGATCCAAGTAATTCAATGCTTATCGCAGATGTCTTATAGCGTTCACCCCTTTTTTCTATGCATTTCTGTTCGTGATGTCTCCTTTCGCAGTGGTGTACAGGTAGTCTGTCTGACAGACCCTGTAATTTATTTCATAAGAGACTTGGTAAGTCTATAAAAATGCAAGTCTAGGGATAGCTGATTCGGCCAAGGAGACACACGGCTCTCTACAATTTAATATATACTCTATGCAAAATACATAAAAAGAAGAAAAAATAATAAATATCAGAGACTGCAGTCAGTCTAGCGGACAGGCTGCCTCTTGTGTAACAACCCCACCCAAGCCGACTTGACCACAACAGCAACAGGGATCTGTAGTGACCCCGTGTGGGTCACGGTGTCGATCAAGTGATTGCGCTGATGGTAGCGTGTAACCAGCAGCCTTTAATGGCAGCCTTTAATGAAGCGTTTCAATTGTGTCTCAACCACATTTTTTAAAAATATATTAATCTTTCGGATTCGAACTATTATACCGCCAAATCACTGAGGCTTATTCAGTTTTATTTAATTACTTCACGCAGAGTGATTACCCTCAACTAACGGTGTGTCTAAGTACGTGCGCTAAATCAGCACCTTTCACCTGTGACCCGCTAGACAAACAGACCGTGTCTTTACCACTCACTATGCATGCAGCTGTTTGACAACAGATTGTAAAACAAAACTGGAACCGGTTTGCATAACAACAGGGAAACTGATCTTCTGTCAAACAGCCCGGATGGTCTGAAATTGCATGTCGATGCTGTGCACTCAATAGAATCAGGTTGTTTTGTGTGAATGAGTGTGACTGGAATTGGACGAACGCTAATAATATATAGATGTGCGCATATCAAATATATGGAGAACATAATCGAAGGACTTGAAGCGTATTAGAGTTACACCTTACACAGGTCCTGATCCCGGCGAAGGGAGGGGGCGGGGGTTGCGACACTGAGTGCCTCCCCCTTTCGGCTGGCCCCCAAACATTATCAAAACGCATGAAATGAACGGAGGTTGCACCATTTTGCATGTTGATTTTCCAACTTTTTCGGATCTCCCTGTAAAAAGATATTTTTCATGAAGTCCCTTCGTTTCATCCAAATTCTGAATCAGCCCGTTACATAGTTCATACCTCTCCTTCCATCACTTATACCCATTACATAATGCATTAGGATACCAAGGTTTCATACGTTTCATTCATTCATGCATTCATTCGTGGAGGCGTATTGATACATCGGTGTGATATGACTGCAACCAGAAGGAGAAGCGGAAGAACATGCACGCACCGGAAGTACAAATATGGCAAGGGAGGCTGATGTCATACCCTGTCGTGATTTGTGAATTGGAAAAGGGAGCGGCTTTTCGAATTATCCAAGGAAACATAACTAAATTAGAACCCTGTCTAACACCACCCTGCGTGAGAATACATGTACCGCAGACTGGTAGAGCTAAGAGCTTCCTTTAAATTGGCAGTGTATCAGATTCTCTCTCCATGTTATCATGTTTCGGAGTTGTGTAAAAAGATTTAGGTCTTGGTCAGGTTCGGTTCTTCGTTAATGACTTTTAGACCACACATTTCTCTAACATCATATCATATCATAGCATATCATATCATATCATATCATATCATATCATATCATATTAATAATTATATAATGTTAGTAATAATTATATTATATTATTGATTATTATATTATATTATTTATTATATTATATTATATTATATTATATTATATTATATTATATTAATGACTGCTAATATTTTCATCCGAGACTTCAGCAAGTCTGTAATAACAGCACCGAACTCACAATCTCGGTCAGGTGTAAGAGTGAGTCACGTGACGTAATATTTTCGGTAGAGCTGAACACTCTAGATATGTTGTAACTGGACGAGGTCAAGGGATAGGTCAGTGCCTGAGGCAGTGGAGAGACTGGTTAGATAATCCCTGGATAGACATTGTGATTGATTGTACTGCGCGAAAGCAAAGAATGAAATTTAAATTACAGTGATTGTAACTCTCGAGGGTAGTTACTCTTCGCCGTTGTGCTGAAAGTGAGTCCAGCCTCATCGTGTATTATAGAATAATAATTTACACTTATCGTGACAGTTGTTTAAACACACTGAAAACACAGAATACCGGTTTACTCCCGTTTTGACTACTCGCCAATTTGACTACTCTCCAATTTGACTACACTAAAATAATGCTCCCCTATTGCCATAAATGGAATAACCCATCACATGGAAACAGTTACTTTGTTTTATCGTCAGTTTGTTTTCAATACATATAATATACGCACATTACATAGAGATCAAAATATACAACACCATCATTTTACTCTGAAATCATAATAGATTAATAATAGTGATTGCTATGTTATGATGGGAAATAAAAGCATCATTTTATTTCTTCTCAATGCATCAAGTAACATACCTGTACGTGCAGTTCACTCCCCTTAATTAACAGGGGCTTCAGGTGGTAATTAGAAATCAGTCAACCGAAAAAGTTGTTTGTATAAGGAGTAGTCCAATTGGCGAGTTGTCAAAACGGGAAGACACCAGAATACCAACCCACAGACATAAACATGCTATAAATAGACTCGAGTGTTTATTTTTCCGGACAGAGTATCAAACCACTTATGATATATACTTTCATAATTTCTCATGAAGTGGACAGGTCTGTCTCAAATAATTAAGTAAGTAGAGCCGGAATCACGGACACAAACAATAAAACTGACAGATTCGCATGACAAGCAGCGGTAAATAATACTACAACAACCGACACTTGCATTGAACGTTGACAAATAGTTACTAAACAATTTAAAGGATAGTAAATCATGTTTCAGTTCAAGAGAAAACAGTTTAAACGTACTAAAACATATATAAACAGAGAGAGAGGGGGACAGACAGACAGACAGAGAGACAGACAGAGATAGAGAGAGAGAGAAAAAGAGAGAGAGAAAGGTCTTACGTCTGGATCTCCTACCTTTTTTTTAAAATATAAATTAAATATTCATCCTATTACGGAGTTATGTAAAAGTTATCAGAATTAGTTCTTGACCAGGTTCGGTTCTTCGTTAACAGCACATATATATGTTAACATCAATAGGTGCTTCATTATTCTAAATGTTGACGAAAAACGATGTTTTTTCAAAAATATATATAAAACCGAGGGGTTTAGTTGCGTAACGAAATGTGAATAAAGAGAGCTTGAGTTTGCATGTGTTGTTTGTTGAGCTGGCGAGTATTGGGGGTATAAGAAATGAAAAATCTGCCGTGAATGGTTTCAATGAAGTTAATACTCAGCGACAATGATAAGGAAAGCATAAATGTACAGATTAAATGAATTTGATTCCCGTGACGATACATATAGTAATTCGTTATTTTTCTAAAAAGATAAGTACAGAAAGCCTAGTGAGAATGTTTCATAAGATTTATGATAAAGTGCAGCTCACCTGTTTTCCAAGTACTGGAGTAAGTTCTAAGACTCTGAAATAATATATGTCTTATCCAGGACTAATGATACTTTCGTCTGTACAAATTGATTGAATGTTACATTCCAAAGGAAATGGGAATTTTTGTGGGAATTTCAAACTCGTTACAAAACCGCGTTGTTATTGCGCCGGCGGTATCCGGAACTGAACAGCCACTCCCTGTTATGAACACCACTGTTAAAAATATAAACAGGAAGAATATGAAAATGTTGTTACAATTACCTGTTCAGCGTACATCTTAATTAAAATACCCAGACGTGATTGCTAGGTGGGTCTTGCTAACTGCATATGGTATAATATTATGAATTATAAAAGCATTGAAAGCGAAAGTACCCATAAACGACAGGATAGGATTTATGCTGCATAAAGGACAGAGTGGGTATTTCTAGGCTCACTATCAACATTATTATGCACCCACGCACGGGTAGTGGTAGACTTTTGTCAAGATCCTAAGGTTGTAAATTTCTTAAATTTATGTAAAATTAAAAGCAGGTTATTATTCCTGCTACATCGCCTTTCCTAGTCTGTCATCCAGACCCTGAAGTTTTATTACAACAGCGACAAGCACACAGTCTAGATATTTTGCCAGTCTAGATAGCCGCAGCTTCAGTCTAGATAGCAGTCTCTCTGGGATCTTATTATTTTATTACAAATAAATATCGTTTTAATTAATTTTGTTTTTAAATATAAATTTTAATCTTTCTTCAGAGATTACATTTTAGTCTACGCCTTTCTTACCTGTGCCTGAAGCAGGACCAATTTAAGCAAAGATGGTTGCATGGTGGACATGTTCAGTTCAGGTTTGACTGAGGGTCTTGACAAAAGTCTGGGGTAGTTGTCATATTTCACGAGCCAGTAATATGTCTGCAGGTTATATACTGGTCTGTCTCCCAGACCCTAGAGCATACACAGAAAATGGAGTCTGCCCAAGTCTAGATATTTAACAAGTCTAGGAATTCTTAGCTCTAGGAAATTAGGAATATCTCTGGGTCCTTTTCTGATTTTATTATTTGGGTTTTCCTTTGGTATTATGAATATAATTTTGTAGATCAAGCTTATTTCCGGGACTAAATGTTAGTCTAGGTATAAACATGTATCTTGTTCACTTTAGGACCACGTACTCTCCTGAGAATTTCGTATAAGTGGTGAAATAACACAGATATGGCAATTGTGTTTAGGACCTGGCAATTCTTCGAGAATTGAAAGCATAGAGACTTGGAAATACAGACGTAAATTTCAATGAAGGAAACATTCAAATGTCAGCGCAAGTATAACGTATATATTGTTCAGAGACTGCAGTATGTCTTGTCAACTTTCTGCTCAAAACATCTCTTAAATATTCTTATAGACAGTCTTTATATGAAGCTTATGCAGTTACGTTTATGCATGACTGGACACAGCCAACTAAACCCTCAACATATATACCACGATAAATTACATCTACAAAACCATTTGCTGTCTCTTTATAAAAGGGTTTCGATGTCCGTGTTACAGGTCAGGCAATAAGTTATATTTCGGAAGATTGCAGTATTACACGTACTTGAATCTTACAATGACTAGTATTCATTTGACTATTTCCTCGGCTTACTCATAACTTCAGATTCACACGATGTACAAGTTCTTGTCATACATACACGTTTAGTGAATTAATCATGTGTTAATAATTGACGTACAGTGATACGATGTGGCTATTTCCTGGTGTAGCGTATGGGTTATTTATAATCCACACAGATATAAGTGCGGGTTATAGTAGTCCTGCCCCATGACGGTGGAATTATTTTTTCATTAATTAATACATTCATTTTAAAAGCCTTTTGCAAGTCTACAAATCAAGTCTAGCTAGCTTCTATGAAATCAGCAGAGAAAGAGGGCTGTGCAGTATATTTAATTTTTATTAGTGACATATCATGTTTTATACATGTATTTATAAAGAGGAACTATATTTCATAAAGTAAATGTTAGTCTACTGCCATGTTGGCACACGGTTTACCAGCTAAAGATATAATGATCAACGCGAGATTAATCCACCTGATATTTCAACTTACTGTGGAACACAATTTTAATGTTTGTTTTTGAAATCAGTTTTAAAATAGGCCCAGGTTTCTTTTTGTTTAATTGGTGGTTAGATACGATTAAAAACAGAAGTGTTGGTATAAAAAGTAAAAGCGTTTCTCGAAATAAAACCTGTTTGGAATCTGTGACCAGGTCATGTTTGACACGCAAACCAAAACCTCAAAACAATGCCTGCCTGTCTACCCCACAGAGAGAATTCGAAATGACCGCGGTTTTAAGGAATGAACTGATTCGTCACCTATTCTCGTTCCAGATCTCGCAGCACGTGGTATGTTGATGGCGCGCGAACGTGACATGCGTACAAGTCATTGGTGTCACATTGCAAGGTCAACCGGCATTCCGTCCCACTGGTTTCTTGTCAATTTCTGTCAATCAAACCTATTTTAAAATATCGAGTTACTCCTAATGTAAATACTTGTTTAGGACATCGACAAGCGGATACGAAGACACTGTATTTGGTGACTTGGAGTACATTACTGTAAATTCATTCATATAAATTGGACGTGTGGTGTCGGGGAAATTATTGTGGAACTGACATGGACGGGATGTCAGTGCTAAGCGATGTTTGTCTGCGGAGCGCAGGGGGTGTGAACAAGAATGTGTTCACAGCAGTCCGCCATCTTTAAACAAATTACAAACTGTCATCCTCGTACACAAACAAACAATGATGGACTCCGAACAGACTTCAGTTCCTCGGATGGCGTTTAGAGTATGAAGATCAATGATTTTTTCTCATGGTTCGTAGTCTTAAAGGGACATGATCAGAGCTGCATCTCCAATACCGAACAAAAACTAAAAAACCGTTCAAATCGGTCTGACTAAAACATCGATACATCAATTAAAAAACGGCGAAATCCTAATGAAAATAATGGACGGTTAACTACATTTTATTCGCCGAA
>JAUELE010264050.1:0-10250 GCA_031471655.1 Diodora aspera | reverse complement strand
TCGCTTCGAGAACAGCCCCCCCCCCCCAGGTCATGCCCTCTCCCACCATCCCATACTGGCAAGCATACTGAAAAGTGCTCAATTTCAATACATGAGCCTTGACATCGTAAAGACTTTATCAAGCAAGTGGGTAAATAAGACAGAGTCTGCTAAATACTACACATACTGCTCTCCGAACCAATGAGAGTATAACTTTCAGAAACTGACTGGAAGTTACGCCCCCGTCCAACAAAAACTTTACGCACCCCCACAAAATTCTGTGAGACCTAAACACAAAAGCCAGAAGAAAATCAGCAGGTGACTCAGATGATCCTCTTGTCAAAGACCTTGTGATGTAATAATTCAAAGGATTGTTATAAATAACCAATTTTTTTAGATTATGATAGATATTTGACCATTGGTGAAGTTTGGAAGTATTTAATTGGATCACATCAAACAAAACAATGTAGAATTAAAAAGAATTATTTTTCAGGTAGCTTCATCATTCAAACATTCAGACAGCTTCTATTTGTAGTAAGACCTGATGAGGTCCGACAGATTTTCTGTCCGTGTGTCAGAATGGATCAAACATTTTGCTTGAACACTTTGTAGCATAATGAGTTATGCGATGACTTTTATAACATGAAATTCAGTAAGTTACTGTGCCACGCTACTACGCTATAGTATTGGCTCGTCTGTATGTTAATATTCCGCGAGTCCGTTGATTACCGCAACGTCTTGGACACTTATATAACACGCTCGGTTCAGGCGCAGTTAATCACACTTGTTCTTTCAATTCCCGGTAATCAGTTTCACACTTTGTGCTTCCTTGGTAATTCAATTTATAAAATTGCAATTCTGAATTGGAAGACCCTATTTCGTCGGCCTGATAAAGCAGAATAACTTGCGCGTATCGAGCGCCAAGTATTAACTGCACATCACTTAATTGGAAGACTTGCATGCCACAAGTATTGACCCACTGCAGCCTAACCTCGCTGATAGCACGGAGTCCTGATAACAGACTGGTGTCCAATCGTGATCTAGCGTTGGAATTAAGGATCAGGTTTTGCCGTAACAGCTGATCTGAACAAACATACGAGCAACGGGGAACAAAACATGTGTACTGTCGTCAGCATCGCAACATGAGCCATTCTGATTTGGAAATTTACACGGATGCCGTGCCTCTGAAGAAGATTGCCAACAGTCAGTCACCATCGTCTGGTGCCGCAACTGACTCTGCTACCCTTCCCGACTTGATAGTGTAACCAAATTGAGAGGAAAACACTGGGGAACCTCACTGCTGCTCGGCCTACGTCTTTCATTGATTATTTTAAAACCGTAGGCTGGAGAGAGCCGGCGGAAGTCCCCTGCATTATTTGATCACCAGCCGTTGGGAAAGCTACACAGTAAGGCACACTCGGATACATTTTCGTTTTTAAATATTCGAAATCGGACTCACGGATTCGCGGGAGATACAGCATCAACGTTGGGAGGAAAGTACGACATGGTGTAAAGAATGGAAGTTTCAGTATTCTATATCGGCTCCAATACCAAGGAATGAGTCGTTCTTTTTTTAACATTCTCATGTAGTAATTGCCAGACGTATTTTGACCGATTTTCTGAATAATTTATTGTGATGTGCCGCCCTGCCGATGTCCATGCTGAATGAAGACCAGTGGACAGACAAAACCAAATGAGAAGCTTTCATGAAGAACAAATTTACAGTTCCCTGTTTTAGTTTGTCCTCTTGAATTTGTCTTTTCGAAGAAGTTACACCAACAGCTGAAAGAATATGAGCAATTCTTCAAGGGGGAATCTTCCATTTCCCTTTCAGGGGAACACACATCCCAAGGATCAAGGCGACGAAGACGATCCCTTGCGGGGCATAAACTTGCATCCAGACTTCGGCCGCTCTGGTGTAAACCCCCACAACATCAATGGTTTCATTCCAGGGTTGAGCCAGCCACTAGACAGTTCCCCACAGGATAGTCAAGACCTACCCCCTGGTGAGTGTGTAATATTGTTTCATATTTCTATATAAAGCATAGTGTTTTCTCACTAACTTAAAGAAGTTCTTCCTGGAAACCCAATTCCTATTGCAACGTTTTATTTGGAATTACATTTTCTTGAAAAGTAACTGTTCTGTTACTGGCTTGTCAGTCCAGGTCTGAAGAACTCAACCCAAAAATAGAAACAGAATATTTAATTTTCGAGGAGGCGTGATCCCAAATAAAACATAAAATGTTGTGTTTGATCATTTCCTAAACTCTCATAGGATATTTGACTGCAATTCCTACCGTGCATAATCGTGTTGGAATTGCACAGGCCTGTGCCATTTTATTTTTATAATACGAAAATGAGCAATTTGATCCAGCGATTGAAGATAATGTACTCGTATTACAACCGTAATAAAACGAACGTGCCTAGACATTAATAAGCAATGGGCCAATATCAAACGTTTCAATCAATGTTTTGGGTGCAAAATAACTCCGGTAAAGAAAAAACCTTCCACGTTCCAGGACACTTCTATCTGAATTGTGTACCATTAAGGCATACAAAGATACGTATATTGGACATTGTTAACAAACCGATATCAGTTTCTTTCCGTTTCGGAACGATCTCCTGGACCAGAAATACCACTGTTGTCAGCCACACACTGTTTAACATTTAACTTACAGAATGTAATTAATTTTAAAACGGAATGTTATAGTTAAAGGAAACCTAAAAACAAGTCTTCGCAGGAAATATGTTTTGAATATTTTGTATTGACTAATGTCTGGACAAATATTAACTCCCAGAATATTTTAGTATATTAAAGTTCAGTCTTTGTTTCCTGTCCCGGATCGAGGGCACAAGCAATGCTACGTCAGGCGCGTGTTTACAATCGGTTTTCCGATGTTCAAAGGGTTTTGGCTAGACGACGTAATTTAATGTTCTCAAATTCATAACTGAATTTCATCCCGTTCTGCAGATCAATTGGAAAACACTGTTGACAAAAGAACAGAGAAACCAGTATTTCATTTGACTCTGTCCACGTCCACGAATCTGATTATAACATCTAAATAAACAATATATCACTTTCGTATTGATAATGTACGACGACATGAAAGACGCGAGTTTGAAAGGGTACAGTTATGTTCACATGATTGTTACAGCCATAAACGCTGGTGCTGGCATAACCATATGGATCCACATTGATGAGTCTACAAATATTCAACGAGAGGATGGTAAGGACGCGTTTCGAAAAAAGACCGACAGAACACTTTACTTCTTGAGCGTTCAAACCCGAATGTCATTCCACAATATATTTTAAGTGGCATTGATTGAAAATGACAACACGGAAAGATCATAAACTAAACTATTCCTTTCGTCACCAATTATTCATCTAGAATTGACCGTTTAGAGGCATGACATATACTGAGGTCCAAAAACACTGCAACAAGACTTTCAAATGACAGTAAGTCAAAAGAGCAGAATGCGAATCAAATTAAACTCCACAAAAGTGCGAACATTACTCATGAACAGCCGCTCCCTTAAAGGGGTTGTTGAAGGTTGTAATGATTGTCTCCGTGACGTTTCTTTTTGGACGTCAGTATGCATTACAGAGCGTATTGAAACTAATTAACAGAAGGTTATGTCGTATTACATCTAATTTCATGATTACTGACTGAAACTTCCGCGTTTCATATTTGAAAACATTAACTACAGTGAAATCCGGATAAGTAAAATTTCGTTTTACTTGTCCGATATTTTACTTATCCGAACCCCGCCAAGCAGTCAGAATAACAAACGAAGATATAAAAGACATGAAATTACCAGGCTCATTCGAAGGGTTGTCCCCATCGGTTTGTACACGGACACATTGAGAAGCACTTAAGTCTTTACGAACAATTACAATACAAACAAACGTAGTGACAACACTATGAGCTGGGTATTGTGTTGAGTCAGTTAGTGTTAATTGATATGATCACTTGTGTATTTTACCTATCCGATGGCATTTACTCACTTAATTGATTGAAGGGACCTTGAAAATCATTTTAGTTATCCGGATGTTTTACTTAACCAATTTTACTTATCCATATCAAAATAATAATAAATAAAGAAGAAACACGCCGACCACAGAAGATGTTTTACATGTACTTATCCGGAATTTCACTGTATCAAAAACAACAACTAGACCGCTCAAATTAACTGGACCACACAAATGTTTGTGAAAAAATATTGAGAATCTGGACGGACGGGCAGCACCCATTGCTATATCCCCACCAACTTGGTAGAGGGGGGTTATAATACATTGAAATTGAAATGATGTTTGTTAAATTGTGTTAATATTAAACCACAATACCGTTACATAACGACAGCAACGTTAATAGTTCAAATGTGTTTATTTGTCCAAGTAGACACACTGTATTTCCAGTTTTGTTGATGTTAGAAGTTTATTTTGTTAGGCTTCTGGGGATTGGGGTGGTGTTGTATAACCCCGCCGAAGTAAAATCTAAAAACGTTTTTAGTCATGCAAAGTTGCAGCGCCGTGTTTTTGTCTTCTGTAAATATCTCCACATTTTAAATAAATATGTATTTCAAACAAAACGGACTAAATTTATTTCTGTTCAGGTACTTGTTGTATACCGGCATGGGGCAAAATCCTACCATGCCCCTTTTCCCACGTGGCGTCCTCTAATTGGCTGAGATGACAATTAATTTAGTTAAAAGTCAGCTTATTTTACGTCATTTTTGCCTCCCGAAGGGATACTATATCGGCAACGAAGATCGGAGGCGATAGCAATAAAGAAAGAGCGGAAAGAGTAAGAGACTAAAATGGAAACATATTATTTATTGGGTGCTGACCATAAGTTGAATACCTTAAAAACGATGTTTTAAAAATTTGTTTCAAAAGTGATTAATTATTTGCACAAATATTTACAAAAATACACATGACATATAAGCCAGCGGGAGCTAGCTAAAGAGAATGATATAGTTGAGTTTTAAATAAGAAGTGTATCAATAATTTCATTTTTTGCTTATTTTCAAAGCATTCCTGGAGATTGCTAATATAACTTTGTTACTAAGGTATAAACTTCTTGAAAGTGTATAATGGGAGCATTCCCAAATTCTGTGATGAATAGAATCTTGTTTGGTACAGTGATCGCATTTTGAAGTATTAGTACATTTTATTTTATGTAAATAGTCTTCCCTCATGAATGTCATTTGCAGTGGTTAATGGTCTGTTGACTGTCTGACCATTACACTTTTTAAAAAACTTTGAAAAACCTTGTTTTATATAGAAAGATGCAAGTTTTACAAGTTCGGAAATATGAATATATAAATAATTTGTCATTTCCAGTTGACTAAAATTGAGATTTTTCTAACATGGTACCCCTGTGAAGTCTACTTCTCTACATCTAGAGGTTTGATATTGTATTCACTTTTGGGGATGTGGGGCTGAAATAAGATCCCAAAGTATTTGTTGTTGATTATTTAGCATTTTGTTTTGCTTTATTTTAATTTATTTTATTAGATATTATTTCATTATTTTAAAATATTTTGTTTTACAATAATAATAATGAATTGGGATTTACCTAGGTTTTAGCAGTATACTGAGTTTGTCAGAAACAGTTGCCAGTGGTGAGTACGATTTGTTTGGTGGGTTAAATAGATTGTGTATGGTGAGTTGCTGTTGGCCCAATGTAAGTGCGAGTTTACGGCGCTGGAGGGTGTATTTGGTGCAGTGAATAAGTACGTGTTCTATAGTGCAAGGCGCGTTGCAGTGGGCACGGTTTAGTGTTTGTATTGGGTTTGAGAATTTAGTTTTATCCAGTTTGAGTCTGGTAATGGCTGCGTCCGTGCGGGCATTTGAGTGATATTGTTGAATTTTACTTTTTGGATTTGCATTTGGTTGCATCATAGTTATCAAAAAGTAGATAACACTCAAATGTTCCTATTTGGTAGGCGTCTTGACCTTTTGTATTTTTAGCATATGTCAAAAAGACAAAACTTCAATGAAGACAGGCGTTTATTTGAAGTAGGCATTCGTGTATTATTTCAGTGAGGTGAAAGTCGTGCTTAGGTGTCTACACTTACTGTATCAATTGTAATCGTAATCAAGTTCGCTGTTTATTTAATCAAGGCAGGCGTTTATTCAAGGATTTACGGTAAGTACATTATGTACCATTATAAGAACAGCACACTGTTTCTGCACAAAAATAGAATTAATTATATTTGCCTTAATATACTGAACAAATACATTCCTGGTAACAGATATTTACGGTAGCTCATCTTTGATTAAAAGGTTGATTCAATATATTGATCAAACAATAAATCTCTGCCTATGTGAAATTAACACCGTCAAGCGAATATGTGTTGCTCTTTGAACACAAGTTATGAAATTATGACCAAAATAATTCCGAAAAAACAACTGTTCATAGATCAATTCCGAGTGTACGTGGAGCAAATGTTTTAATTTACTGTGGAAGTCGTTTGACTTGCTTTTTCGTACTTAATTTGGGTCCTACAAAAAGAACAATTTAACGCTCAAAGGCAGAAGCCCATTGATTTTCAGTCCAGCTACATAATCCTGTCCTGGCACAAGGCCTTTACATTTGTCACGTCGGCAGATTACAGGGCATACGAAATTGGGAGTCGTGATTTGATTTGCATGATTTTGTTGCACATCAAAGATAGAAGATTACGGTTTAAAAGGCGGGCGATCATTCGACAACTACCAAAACACCAATTACTTTGTTTGACAAACTTGGTATAAAGCCCCTAGACGTTTCCCGAATCGCAAGTTAAAAATAAGCAAGGAATCGCGCTTATCACGGACAAACAGTTGTAAAAATGAGTAACCATATGCGTTTCTATGTGTACGGGGTTTCTTTCAGTCATATTTATATGAACAAAATTACAAAGTGTTTTTGTGCAGACAGTCATCAGTTGTGAATGGTAACACAGACTTCAGACAATGACTGACTTTAAACGTTCGGCCACTAAACTGGGCTCATTTTGTGTTCTTATGGTCACCATTGTCACCATTGTGCTCTCGTCTTGGTTCACAAACTCTATTCAATTTGTCACCATATCATGTACACTTTAAAAACAAATGCTCAATCTTCTCACCATTTTGCTCTAATTTAAGGCAACACGCATTAATCATTTTGCCACATTTTGATCTTTCCGGCCCACAACTCCATAATATGCTCAATTCTTAAAGTTGGACGCTTTTGTTCCACAACTGTCGTCCCAAACACAATGTTGAAGTGTTCACCATTTTACTGTAGTTTCCTTTTACAAACGTTTCTTCATTATACTTGTTTTTTTTTCTTTCATTTTAGGATTACAGCGTGTTCTTTTACCACTCTACTCTACAAATTGTGCCTGATTTTGTCACAATTTGGGGTTTGTATATTTTAGGTCAGGTGGACTGTAACCCTTTGTCATGGGGTTCAGTATATGGTTAGAGTTATAATCGGGTCATAGTGAGGTTTAGGGTTAGGACAAGGTAAGGACACGAGATACTAATACTAAAAGTCAGCTTATTTACCTCCTGATCTGACCATATCCACGTCCAGGGCGGTGCAGAGCGGAAAGGGATATTATAGGTAAGAAAAATATAAATATATATGGGCTGCTGACAATATACAAATTAAAAGATAAAATGGTAAAAACAGTTGTAGTATTAAGAATATCAAACGGATATTTTTTACAAAATATACGATTTTGCTGTAGTGCCATGTGGTTATTGTTTTTTAGAAATCACCAAGTTGTGTACATGCCAGTTTGTATACGAAATTTCTGAATAACTGAATCCGGGTTTAAACATGCCACTTTTTATACGAAATTTCTGTATAATTGAATCGGTTTAAACATGCCAGCTTTTATAGGAAAGTTCTGAGTAACTGAATCGATTTAAACATGCCAGTTTTATACGAAATCTCTGAATAACTGAATCAGTTTAAACATGCTAATTTTTACACGAAATTTATGAGTAATTGAATCGTTTAAATTATGCCAGTGTATATACAAACTTTCTGAGTAACTGAATCGGTTTAAACATGCCACTTGTTATACAAAATTTCTGAGCAATTGAATTGCTTTAAACATGCCAGTGTACATACGACATTTTTAAATACATGGAACTGAATTGGTTTCAACATGCCAGTTTGTATACGAAATTTCTGAGTAATAAAATCGGTTTAAACATACCAGTTCTTATACGAAATTTCTGAGTATTTAAATTGGTTGAAACATGCCAGTTTTTATACAAAATTTCTGAGTAATTGAATTGGTTTATTTGTTGGAAATATCAGTATCAGGAGGTAAGTTACAAGTTACAATGGATCTGTTTTTTTTATACTCGGGAAATAACATATCATGTAACTTTTGTTGAATAGCAAGCATTAAAAATGGATTCCAAACTAATTCTTCACACGGCATGAAACCGTACCCACAAGAATTAAGTAAATATCTCAACTTTATTACCCGATGTCTTTTACATTTCTATGGTAAAAACACATCATGTCCTTTCTAGTCGAACGAGACAATGGAATATTTACCAACCTCAGCCAATATTTCCCCTTTAAATTAAGCACCCATTATACAATGCTAACTCTCTGTAAACTAAATCAGTGGGAACACTTGGTGCATTTGATAACTTCATCAGTTTTCATTTTAAGAACAAGACGCGTGATTGCAGTTGAAGCGCCTCAAAAATGTCCTTCCAATTATTTCCCGGTTACACATCGGTTCAAGTATTTGTTGGTAATGTTAAGATCACACTGGCCTCCAAACATTAAATTGAAATAAATAAATCTATACCGTACTGCCTTTTTTAACAAGAGACAGTGACACACGCACTACTTCCAGGGTCCCTAAGTTGAGCATGAGGTCCCCCGAGCCACTTGGACATACCCTGGCCTTGCCCTACTGCACAATCCTCCTTTGAATAGATATGAAAAGATATATGCGAATGTCAGCCCAGGATCACTGCTGGAATTCTTTTCTTTGTGGACAGGTCTGTCTGCAATAGGAAGAAGACTATAGTCAAGCCATAATATTGGAGTTAGAAGCCTCTGAAAAGGGGTCTGACTGCAAAAAAGAACAATTTGAGCTGGCAAGTTCACCGTGTGGGCAGTTACTCATGTGAATGAAACTTTTTCTGCATAATTGGACATATCTTACCTTCTTGTGTTCCAATTTATAACTTGTTTTCTCATCTCCTTCACTGTTAAATATTTGTTTTCAAGTGTTGGCCTATTTTGCATAATTGTCCCTTTTTCCCCCCTTTGTTCCACTAGATCAAAAGTCCCCAAGCAAAAATATAGACATGTTTATATGACAGGAGCTCCTTGAAAAGTGAATTTTAAAAAATTTCTGCCGATGAAACGATTCATATTTGACACCAGCCATTCAAAAATGAGAACAGATGGATCAGTTGTGATGTCAAGTTTAAAAAGTCTGGGTGCAAATTACCCAGGGTAGCAATTTTTACCACCAAACTTAAGATATTGGCCTTAAAAACTGCCTAAAATTAACGTTTTGGATTTGAGAGTGCCAAAAGTAGACAACGTCCCCGATGTATGGAGGGCCGTATCTCAAAAACCCTTAGCAGTTTCAGCCTAACATTTTGGATGTGTTTATTGTATAAGTAGAGGTACTGCCACAATTGTTTTCAGAATTTTCTAAGTCGGTGTCCGTTGAAAATTTCTGAACTTTGGTTGAGTTCATAATGAATGACCCCTCTGGGAAGCGTCATCCCTTCCGGCTCTTGGACTGCAGCCTACTCAGCCTAACGGTTAACCCGCCACTGACATATGGACATGCGCATTTTGTTGATTCAATGTTTCGCTAGATATAAATTTGAATGAGTTAGACACCTCTGAATATCATGTTACGTTTCTTTGTGATAAACCGCTGATTCTCAGATGGTAGGCACTTGACTTCTAGGGGAGTAATTGGAAATCTAAGGGACGAACTGTAGCCAAGGGAGGAATTGGCTGACGAATTCAGTCAGGGGAGGAATGTTAAACTAGGAAATATTTACTCTGTATACTGCATATATCAAATGAAATACCAATCAGTACACAGCTATTAACGGCGAATTATAACGGCTGCTTAAAAGGTAAGCCAGTTTTTTATTGTTTGGAGTTATTTGAAAAGCGAGGGTCACAGAACGCAACTCGAGAAATATTGGTTTTCCGGAAAAGAGCACTTGGGAGGGGTGTACTTGAAAAACTTAGGGTCGCAAGGGAAAGAGGACGGGGAGGGGTGTATTG
>JAUELE010264039.1:0-10250 GCA_031471655.1 Diodora aspera | reverse complement strand
AATCCAATCACTCGCCTTAAAACACAAGGACTGTACTTACACAGTGAAAAGTAGGCCTACATGTACATGTAATTCTCCAACAAAGAACGTCGTAAGTGATCAAGAGTTAAGTGGTTAAAGTGATGGAAAACAAGAAGTACACTTACCATTAAGTACATGACATGTGTATGAATGCACATGCATGCATAGCCTCTACATTAAAGTGATACTATTGATAACATTCCGTTTCAAAAAATGTCATTCTCATGATAAATACACCTAAAATTATGCAAAGTTAGGGAGGGCGCGCGCCCGCCGCGCCCATGCCTGGATCCGCCACTGATGACAAAATTGGCGATAATAGTGACACAACTCTTGATAACATCGACACAGATTTGACAAAAACGGTGCAAGGAATTTGCCGGGAATGGTGACATCAAAAGTCCAATGAGGTTTTAGTTGTGTTTTTACTGTCTGTATAAATACGTCTTGATCCATTGCACGCGTGACAAGCGCTGATACAAGTAAATGCAGTCAGTTACACCATCTTTAATGGCAATGAGATAGTGTTGTGTGGCAATGAGATTTTGCACATAAATCTAATAAAGTTACATGGGCAAGTGCGCACCATTGATTTGGATTCACTGCTTTTTTTCTAGATTAATTGTTAATTGGAAAATTGCATGTATTAATTCCATGTCCAGACTGTGTTTTAATGATGTCTTGAAGTTTTGGAATTATATATACATGGTCACAGGCCAGATTCGAATTCAGGTCAGTTTAAAATTGGCCTAGACCAGATCCCAATTGTGATTTGAACTAGTCCGATTCCGATCTATTTAAATATCCCACCCCACCCTCACATAGGGTATTTTGGAGGGTAATGAAATAAACAGTGGATATTTTATGTTGTTTACAGAAGTACAAGTGCATGCGCGTCAAGCGGCCACGAATTCTGGGTAATCATTTCGGCCATTGACGGCGAAACGGCATGTATCTATACTTTTTGATGTGATTTTGACTGTACACTGACAAGTTGATTAGTATATATATTGACTGCATGTTTCTGTCTTCTTCACTAAACGTAATTAGAAGGCAGTTGATTAATTACCGATCAACAACCAAGCAGTAATATGCAAACAGTTAATTAATGTTAATTTAATTACATGAATTGATTTATTATTTCACTAATTACCTCCACTCTCACAGATATGTCTGTCAGATTAATTGTACAAAATTTAATGGAGCTTCATAAAACTGGGGGTTCAGGCGGTAAGATAAATTGTAGCAACTTTGTCACGAGATTGTTTGGGGCAAAAAAACGTTGTTCGACAACGGCTGTGCTAGACTTTCATATCAAGTCCCTGTGACTGTGATTATACTAGAATGCCCTGTTTAAAATGATATTCCTTTAATAAGCCTGCAAGCCAATAACAAGAGAGTGATTAAAAGTGACTTATAGGGACTCGACAAAAGTCTACGGCTGTGCGTGATGGTGCTCTTTTTGCTGGTGGCAGACACTGAGATCGAACCTATATATGTTTTAAGTCATATACAAAATAAATCAGCGATTCAGCTTTTAATTTCCCCGTGATTGATTATGAAACAGTGTAGACCTTATTAAGACTGCCTAATATAGACACTGACAACATTGGTAAAAATGCCAGGACGCGGAGAAGAAAGGAGGGTCACAATGGGTGATCTGCAGATAAATCTTTTCATTTTCGATCCCGTTTGCGTTGTAGACATGTATATTCGATATTGATAACAGTTGTGTTTGCTCAGTCTGGTTCTGCTTGCAGGTGACAGCTACAATTCCTTTAAAAACCTATATAATACTGCAAAATAAACAGCTAAAGTTAAAGTCGATACAGCAACCATTTTCCTCTGTTCATTTTTTGGAGGATTTAAATAAAACTTGTATTTCCCAACATTTTAAGACCGAACAACAATGTACTAAATTTCAAATGCTAGCAATGCAAGTAACAATGTATTGGGTTTAAAATGCAAGCAATGTCAGTAAGGTTGTAAACTTTGCGTGAGATAAAGTTTAAACCCTTGACTGTATCCAGAGCTATAAACATATGAATACCACTGTACTTCTAAAGGAGCGGGCATATGATTTTAAGGTGTCGGGGTGTACGGAAGATGGAAGATTTTGAAAATTAAATATATTATGCAGACAATTTGGGGGGAAATGAATACATTGCATGGATCAAGAGCAAAAATGTATATTCCTGTAATTGCATTAAAAAGTAAACATACCTGGAATTAAAAAAAATATCTAAAAATTTAAGTTTGTCGGCCGTTATGCTGAGTAAAAACTGATTCCCCCCCCCCGGATAAAATAGTGTTGGGCCCGTTTTGACTAATTTGGAGCCGTTGTCGCTAGTTTTTACTGGGTCCGTTTTGACACGGGTCCGTTTTATAGTCTAATCTCATTTATCAAAATCAGTTTAGGGTCAGAAATTTACAAATAATGACCATCTTACGGTTAGGGTTATTGGTTTGCTTGATGAGCTGTGATTCTGAGGGGGGTGTTCCAACACAAAAAACCCCACCCCGTTCAGTTGACATAGCTATGTCGATTGGAATTGTAACTAGTCGTTAGGAATATGCAATGTTGTTATCTGTGAACGAAACGTGGACTTTGAGAGTTCTAAATGATAACAATTAAAATATCTAAGGTAACAAAGGTTATTTCAGTGATTGCTAATTGGGATTGAGAGAGCACACCATGGCGACAGAAACTTCACTGACACATAAAGATGTCATTGTCATCGGAGCTGGAATTTCGGGTCTTGTGACAGCCAAATGTATGAAAGAAGACGGATTTGATGTGGCGGTTTTAGAAAAGACTTGTGAAGTTGGTGGATTGTGGACTTTTAGAGAACACGATTATGGTGTTATGCGGTTTACACACATGTAAGTGGAATCAGGTTCCAGACGAATTCAAACCGGTGCATGTCCAAGTCGCTTTGCTGTGCATTCTGGTTCCAGCTTCTGACTAAAAATAGGGACAAGATGAATGATCTGGGAACAGAGATCTATGTGCATAGGCCTATATGCTGTACGTGTCGGGTCAGAAAGGAATGTTGTAGCCTATGTGGGAACTGGCTAAAACGGGGACACGCCAAAACGGGGACACGTGATTGGACGAAACGGTGAAAATTGGACGAAACGGGGACAGATATTTGGACGAAACGGTGACACATTCTGGACAAAACGGTGACAACCAATATATTGATTTTACGAGCGACAAAACATTCCCAGACTTTTTGTAGTGACCACAAAACACAATAATAAATAAAAAGGGATATTGTTTATTACTATTAAAATTACTCAGTTTATATATAGGCTACAGTATTATACATAATGAAATCGGCAGTATTATATATATATATACATCATGAAATCGGCAACTTTCATGTCATTAAATGTACACTATTTATGTAGTTCAAATTGTTCAAATTCGCACATCATATGAAAATCGGCCCATGCCCTGCAGCACACTCTGACAGAAGCTGGGAAACATTATAATGTCTCCTCTAAATCTGTCCCCTGCATGGACGAAATAATTCCTGTTGACACTGAGTAAAGGCTAAAACGGGGACACGCCATTCATGCAGTTATCATATACGTCTTTTCATTTCAACTGATCCCGTGGGGTTCCCAGGGGTGTCGCTCTAACACCAGAAAGAATAGGATCCGAGGAAATATTCTCATGCTTGATGTAATCTAAAATGAGGATCTTTTGCTTTCTCTTTCTTACTATGTATCCTGTGTTGTCCTTTTTCCTGATGTGCCTCTTGCACATAACATTGCGCTATGGATGAAATATTGCCCTTGCAATGTAAAAATCCATTTTACTCACTCATTACAACTGTTAACCAGATCTTAAAGAAAACTTGATTTGGTGCAGTGTTTTAAAAGCTCCTTTGTTTTGAAAATACCGTGCAGGCCTAATGACATCCAATGGTGAATTTAAACTCTGTCAAATTTAAACCAGAATTTGTGGTTGGACCCCCAGTGTACACCACAGGACTAAATTAGTTGTCCAGTTTGAATCATTGGTTAAAAGTCACGGGAACAGCTGTGTCTGCAAGAACTATTTTCTTTGCCATCTAGCAGTGTATGGCATCTGTGCAAGATGTCCAGCAAGAATGCCAATTTTGAAGCCAGAACACTGATGTCAAAGTCTTCAGTGGTGCAGCCAGCACATCCGTTGGACATCATGTCGCATCACGTGCCCTTGAAGACGACAGCATGACACGTCTTGCGCCCTATAAGGTGACAGCATGACACGTCGTGTGCCCTATAAGGTGACAGCATGACACGTTGTGTGTTTGAAGGTGACAGCATGACACGTGGTGTGCCCTTGAAGGTGACGGCATGACACATTGTGTGCCCTATAAGGTGACAGCATGACACCCCGTGTGCCCATTAAGGTGACAGCATGACACGTTGTGCCCTTGAAGGTGACAGCATGACACGTTGTGTGCCCTTGAAGGTGACGGCATGACACATCGTGTGCCCTATAAGGTGACAGCATGACACCCTGTGTGCCCAATAAGGTGAAAGCATGACACGTCGTGTGCCCTATAAGGTGACAGCATGACACATTGTGTGCCCTTGAAGGTGACAGCATGACACGTCTTGTGCCCTATAAGGTGACAGCATGACACGTTGTGTGCCCTTGGAGGTGACAGCATGCCACGTCGTGTGCCCTTGAAGGTGACAGCATGACACCCCGTGTGCCCAATACGGTGAAAGCATGACACGTCGTGTGCCCTTGAAGGTGACAGCATGACACGTTGTGTGCCCTATAAGGTGACAGCATGACACGTTGTGTGCCCTTGAAGGTGACAGCATGACACGTTGTGTGCCCTATAATGTGACAGCATGACACGTTGTGTGCCCTATAAGGTGACAGCATGACACATTGTGTGCCCTATAAAGTGACAGCATGACAAGTTGTGTGCCCTATAAGGTGACAGGATGACACGTTGTGTGCCCTATAAGGTGACAGCATGACACATTGTGTGCCCTATAAGGTGACAGCATGACACATTGTGTGCCCTATAAGGTGACAGCATGACACATCATGTGCCCTATAAGGTGACAGCATGACACATTGTGTGCCCTATAAGGTGACAGCATGACACGTTGTGTGCCCTTAAAAGTGAAAGATTTGGAGCCAGAGGTGTTACAGTCTGGAGTGGGATAGCAAGTAATGTGAGGACATAAATGCTAGTCATTAATGTAAACTTGACAGGTGTGAGATACAGAGACGGGGCTCTTCAACTTCTTCAACAGAATAGCCCTCACGTCATATGCCAGCAGGACAATGCTAGACCCAGGGTTGTGCAGCAATATCTGGCTCAACACAGTGTTGATGTGTTACCCTGGCCTGCACAATCTCCAGATCTTTGACCCATAGAACATGTGTGGGATCAAATTGAATGGCGTTTGTGGCGCCTTCCAAATCCACCAACATTGCAAGAACTCGGTCATGTCCTGCCATTGCTATGGAATACCATCACCCAACCCTTTTTGGAGCAAGTATTGGCCTCAGTGAAATCAACATGTCAAGTGTCCATCACTGCTGCTGGTGTGCACACTCAAAATTGCGTTTGGAAATTTGTTTCCGACGTTACGTACGTACATATCTCTTTAAGTATGCACCCCGTGGGGCTTCCGGGGAGTGACGATAGGGTCTCAGTAACCCAATGCTTGTCGTACAAGGCAACTAAAATTGGGATCTTTAGCTTTCTCTTTCTCACTATCGATCCTGTGTTGTCCCTTTTCCTGATGTGCCTCTTGCACAGCACATTGCGCTATGGTTGAAATATTGCCCCTGCAATGTAAAAATCCATTTCACTCACTCACTCACTCACTTTACGTATGCCAGGGGGCCCGGGTAGCTCAGTTGGTAGAGCATCTGTCTCACAACCGCAAGGTCTTTGGTTCGAAGCCTGGCTGGGTGACTTTCGTTCAACTCAAACATTTGGTGCCCTTTGTACCAACGGTGGCGCTATGGTTGAAATATTGCCCCCTGTTACATTAATCACATTCACTCACTTACTCACGTATGCCAGGTGTGATTTTTTCATGAACTGTCATCGTGATTCAAGTATTTATGTACATATATATAATTGATATTTGTATCTATGTGTACTAGGCGGCAAAAGAAACTGCATTGAGAAAAGTATGGTATATCTTAACATAAGTTTGGATATGAAAAGAACTCTTTATTACTCGTCAAGAACAGTCCGTTAATGTGAGAAATTCACTGTTTCCATTTCATTGTCACACACTGGAATCTGACATGTTGCGGTAAAATCACATGAGTCAAAAATGAAATTCACAACATCAATAACGGGTGTGTCCACCTTGTGCATTAATCACAGCTATCATCCTGTGTCTCATGGACTGATACAGGCGGGCAATGAATGCCTGAGGAATAGCATTCCATATTCTGAGAAGCGCTGCTTCAAGGTCATGGATGTTGTGTGGTTGATTAGGAAGACGTCGCAGTCGACGTTCCATCTCGTCCCAGATGTGTTCTATCTAGGATAGGTCTGGCAAATTGCTGACCATGGCAAAACGTCAATGTTGTTCTGTTGCAGGAACTGTTGTGTGATTCGAGCTGTGTGCAGGCGAGCATCATCTTGCTGGAAGATGATGCCTGGTCCATGGCTTTGAAGGAATGGCAGATCGAACAACAGGCTGTAAGATGTTGTTGCGATACCCGGCAGCATTCAAATTCCCATGAGCAATGACCAAGGGTGTGCTGTGCTGTGCGGTAATTCCTTCCCAAACGATTACAGACCCACCACCAAAGCGATCCGTCTCAACAACACGGGTATCATCATAACGTTCATTATGGCGACGGTACACACATTCATGACCATCTGAGCGTGACAGAGTAAACCGGGACTCATCCGTGAACATAACGTTCCTCCACCAGTGCAAGGGCTGACAGATATGCTGGTTGCACCATCGGAGACGATTTTGTCGATGCTTTGAGGTGAGAATCGGACGTATGGCAGGTTGATGTGAATACAGCCCAAATTGTCGTAGACATCCTAAACAGTGCTGGGATGATGGTATGGTTGGGGATAGTCCGTGCTGTTGTTGCTGCAAGACAATCCAAAGGTCCTGAGAAGGGGTGGTAACTCTTGGATGTCCTGAATGTGGACGGCCACCAATATTTTGTTTTGATGACAGTTAAAGTGCCTATAGCAACTTTCTTTTGAGTTTGTCCTGCTTCAGGCATTCCAATTGCCTGGTTACGTTGGGCGTTAGATATATATAAGCATGGCATGATGGGAAATAGTGGTTAAACTTTTAATAATAATGGCGCGGTATCTTCACCTAACAGTAGACTAAATATATATATTACCCTGGTTAACCCAAGCTAGAAGGTCATTACACTCCAACAATTGGAGGAGCAGTACCCAGTTTCAGCTGGGTTGACGGAGACAATTGGAGTAAAGTATCTTGTCTAAGGACACAACACAGCGCCGCGAGCCGGGGACGAACCTGGGTTACCGGATTACAAATCTTTAAAACTTTTCAGTTGTGTACTGATGTCTCCCCCTCAAAGGAGGCAGAGGTATATTGTTTTTGGATTCGGTGTCGGCATTGGCGTCCAGAGACATTAATTGTTTCCGAAGCAGAACTCTAGAACCACTTTTCCACCAAACTTGGTATTTACTTTGGGCACTTGGCCTTGTTGTGCCTTTTGAGGGTTTAAATTTTCTGAAAATAATGTTTTCCGTTTCCATGGCAACAAAGTGTGAAAATTTTGTCCTTTTTGGTTTCTGGAGCATAGCTCTGGAACCACATGGTAACTTACACATAACTTGGTACACATATTGGGCACATGCTGTAGAAGAGCCTTTACAGGATTTCAAGTTTCAGAAAGTTCTATTTTCCGTTTCCATGGCAACTAAGTGTGGAAACCTTGTGATGGAGTATAGCTCTGGAACCGCTTGACATTCTTTCAAATAGCTTGGTACACACTTGGTACATACTGGGCACATGGCTTGGTTGTGCCTTTTCAGGATTTGAATTGTCAATCGTTCTGCTTTGATGTAATTTAGGTGGTTTTCATCAATCGTTCTGCTTTGGTGTAATTTACATGGTTTTCGTCAATCGTTCTGCTTTGATGTAATCTCCATGTGGTAACAACACTCACACATGGCAGCTTTCTTGTGACTTGGAGAGAGATCAAGATCGGCAACTTACCAATTTATTTTTTAAGCCTTCTGTTTGAGCATAAAATGTTGTATGTTTACTGGGTCATACCACAGCAAGTAGACCAGTCGATGAACCCGAAAATATATGTTGTAGTATGTGCAGAGCTATGAAGAACTTCAAAATGACCCTATTTACAGCTGAATACATCCTGGAAATCCAGGGTATAATTAACTCATGTCTCCATCCGTCAAATACCCTGGACTAACTCCTATTCACGACGACCATTTTGAGGCAAGCGGTTTGATCAATCAGTTAAGCTTCTAAGCGTCCAATCATGTGGCGCGTATCTCCTAACACTTGGCGAAGTAAAGACGTTATGTGTTTCAATTTATCAAGAGTTACTTCTCGTGCAGTTATGTAACATTTTATTGGATGTCTATATTTAGCATTTTGGGACTTTCCATTCTCGCAAAACGATCGTTGTGAATAGGAGTGAGTCAAGGTTATTTTGACGAATGGAGACAGGAGTGAACTATACCCTGGATTTCAAAGATGAGCTGAATAAAGCTTGTTTCTTTTCTCTAGTTTCAGTAGTTTTACATCACTCATATATTTTTCAGTAATGCATCCAAGTACAATTACTGTTTCTCGGACTTCCCCTTCCCGGACGATGTTCCTGATTACCCCCACCACATTGACATGGCCAAGTACATTGCTGACTACACCACAAACTTTCACCTGGAGGATAACATCAAGTTCCACACAAAGGTGCTAAGTGTGGAGAGGAAAGGTATGCCACTGAATACTTTGCATTTCTCTTCACAGTCCTGTGTCATGTTAGTGTGATATTATCCTACGCTTGCTTTCAGAATATTAACAATCTGAAAAATTCATGCCAATATATTTCTAAATACAAAATTATTGGAAATTCTATAATGATATTTGCCATGGTAGTCATGGATGCTTGAAAGAGAAGTATGTGGTGCTATCATACATGTGTCATAGGGTCTGTTTTTTCTCATAACCATAATAAGCATTATTAGGCCACATAAAACTAACTACTAGTAGGTAGTGATCGTCCTTTTCACTGCGAAATGGAGGGTATGGTGGGAAGCTTATATTTTTTAATAATTGTTTTTTTAATGGTGTAGGACATGGATACATGGCAGGCGTAAAATGAAATATAAAGAATTAATTTCCTTGCAACAATATATACTCATATGCAAATGAAACGCATGTCGAAGTTCAAATTTTGATTCTCTATAATTTGGATGGCATAAATGACCACAGGGGAAAACGAGAGAGTTCAATAGACCTGTATCATGTGAAAGTCATTGAATTCCAATTGGAATGTATCCATTTCTCCTGGCACATATCCGAGAGTCACGTGACAGTGCCCACAACAGATGTGTGCCTGTCAGAACCGTGTATGACCACCATTTGCATTGACAACAGCAACACATCTTCTGTATATGGAGTGCACAAGTCTGTTAATAATGTTCATAGGAATGGTCCTGCAAATCTTCAAGATGGCTGTTTGAAGCTGGTCACTAGTTGTCGGCCTTGGTCTTACATCGTTGAGCTGTCTCTGGATTGTATCCCAACAATGTTCAATGGGGTTGAGATCAGGACTAAGAGCTGGCCAGGGCAGTACACAGATGTTATGCTGCAATGGTGCAACCTGTGGTCGGAGCACTTAGTCGATGTACCGCTGAGCAGTGACGCCATTCCCACGACCAGGACCAATGTTCTGAAAGACAACTAGACCAAGGCGCTGATTAAGACCTAAGACCTAATACACAACCATTAGCAAAGCGTTCTCCTCTGCGTCGCCATATCCTCATCCATTAGAAACCATTAGAAACACAAAATTGGCTTTTGAGAAGATTAACCACTTAGTGAGAGGGGAGAAAAATAAAAAAAAGCTGTCAAATGACGGGGAAGCATGAGGAAAGATACCCTCTTTCTAAGTATGTCTGCCCAAAAAAATTTCAAATTTGGTCAATAATAAAGTGTCTGGGGCGAAAAAACGAAAAAGCCGAAAAACGCCCGCAATATGACGGGTC
>JAUELE010264028.1:0-10251 GCA_031471655.1 Diodora aspera | reverse complement strand
CCCTCTGTCACACCCAGTGTCCGGTGTGTGGGGCTGAAATACAAACCCAACCGTTTTTAAGTTACAAAGGTGCTGTACACAGTCTTATTGAATTTGTCCAATGGGGTGTGGTGGGTGCCTTCACGTCACGAGGTCATTTTTCAAAATTAGTCGCAACCCTTCTCATATGTTAACAGGCATACAGTATTGTTGTTTATCGTTGTTGAAAGAAGACCAAGAGGGAGACTTCATAAATTTAATTCCAAGTCGACAACCCTGAACCGTTCAATATGGGAGGTATATATATATATATATAGCCCGATCACGTGACCGTAACAGCGCCACTCGCGACCGTGACGTAAGACACTACACATACCATTTTAAATAATCTGGCTTCATGTATCTGATTCGCCGTCTGTCCGTCTCTCTGCAAGTTAATACTCATTATTAGACTCAAATCTACTTGTCTAACAGTACTCCTCCTCAGTCACACACAAGAGGCATATCATTTTAGAAGTCATTGTTGACTGGGACTGGTGACTAAACCATGTTCCTATCAAATATAACAAAGCAATTGCCATTTAATCCATGTTATGGGACACACTAGTACTCTGTTATGCACACGCGCAAGTTTGTAATATTTGTTTTCATTGACAACATATATTAAGTGAAAATGAAGTGAAGTGATACACCCTTCATTAAATACTGATGGACAGAAGCAAAGGAATAGTTAGGTAGAAACCATGTTAAATATAATCTTAACTGTTTGGCATAGGGTCAACATGAGACATGAAAGACACTCCAGATACTGACAGTTCATGTGTTTCACGATTGATTTTAATATGTAAAATGTGTGAAATGCATACCTCACATGCACCTTTTCCCCTTATTTGTTTCCATCAGTATACATGTACATCGAAGTAATCAGTAATCTGTACAATGAAACCTTTTAGAAACGTTTCAAAATTACATAGGCCTACCTGTTATTAAATTGTTTATGCATACGTCAAATAATCAAGTTTAAATCCGTTATGGCAGTTTATGGATGGAAATGGTAAAGATACTGGATTACATTATAAGTTCAGTTCTGTACATGTAACAGATAACATGCTGGCGATTTGGAAGACAATTAATTTTAACGTCATCACCTCCACGTTCTTTATCGGTGTAATGTTCATTGAAGTCAGCTTCTGATGCTGTCTAGCGAGAAGGAATATTACATGACATAGAGCTCTTATATCCATGTACGCAAGTGGCAGTCAATGTGAGTGTCAACAATCACTGTTCTGTCATCTTGCAGAATTTCTGTCTTTGAAATTTCAATACGACGTTTAAGTTAGTTAAAAAGTCAGTTTCACTCTTTTGACAATCTCTTACCTTACGCAGCAACTTGTTTTATTTTCAACACAGTTATACTGTACTTAAGTGTTTTATATTGTCAACACAGCTGGCAAACCAGCTGGTGTATTGTCAAGACAGTCCCAAAATAATTATTTTATTGTGACGAAAATAAAACGTTCTGAGTGTGGAATTTGAAGATAAAGTCCGGCACTAATGACGCACAGGCTATATTCAACATTATGTTTCTCTCATTGGAAAAGGTGCAAGTGCGTCACTGAACGAGGCCAAAACGTTTTGGCACACACATTGTCCTCCTTCAAGGATAAGGTACAAGTGATCCGTAAGCAGCTCTTCAAATGGAACGAGGCTGACTGTGAAAGCGCTGGCAGTCAACTGCCACCGGAGGACCACCTTATGTCTTTCAGACAGTTTACAAGTGACTGCGGACATTAAGTCGGATCACGCAATCTAGGCGGACTTGGTGTATTCTCGATCCAATACCAACATTCTGATCTACCATGTTAATATCCTGCTTCCTGTGTTCACACAACTAATAAAATTAACCTCTAGTCAGAGTTAAAAAGGCAGTTATTATACCTGTTTTAATTTAAAGAAGTTTTCTTTGAACTGTAAAGAACTGCAAAACTACAGACCCGTTAGTGATGTTTCTTCTGTCTCTAAATTGGTTGAGAGAGCAGTGAGAGCAGTTGCACAACGCTTGTCTGGACACATCCAGTCTCACGTTCAGTACCACACATATCAATCTGCATACCGATTTCATCACAGCAGGGAAACCGCCCACTCCGTGTCCTCACAGATTTGAGATGTGGTGTAGATGCAGGAAACATAGTACTTCTTGTCGTGCTTGATCTCAGTGCTGCGTTTGACACCTTTGACCTCTCTCGGCCTCAAGGCCTCAAGGTCACATTTGGCATTGCTAAGGATCGATCTCTGACACGGCGGAACTCGCCTGTGGTGTTCCTCTTTACTCTCTATATTCTTCCACTAGGATACAATCATTGATGAACATAAACTCATGAGACACCAGTATGCCGATGACATCCAGCTTATGACGACCTGTGCAGCTGAATCCACTACAGTATTCCAAGCATCTCTGACTTTTACAAACTGATGTAATGACATCAAAGATGGATGGATGCAAATTGACTCAAATTGAACGAAGACAAAGCTGAATGTATCGTGATTGCTGTTGCTGTTGACCCCCAGCTGTCAGCTCTATGTAGATGGGCCAATCTTGTATTCCCAATATTGCGAAATTTAGGTCTGCAGTTGAACTCTAATCTTAGCTTGAAGAGACGTAAAAACCACTATTACAAAGAACATGTGTTTGTCAACGAAGACATATCGGACATATTCGATGATATCTTACAAAAGAATCAACTGTAAATTTAGTGCGAACTTTAGTCATCTCTAAAATATATTGTTGCAACAGCGTATTGGCTGGTTCCCAGACACATCACATTATCTCTCGTCTATTCAACACATACCTGCCAGAATCGTGACTCTGTCTTCTAAATATGATCGAATCACCCCCATTCTGTGTTCATTGCACTGATTACAATGTACCAGTGCCTCAGAGAATCATCTTCAAAATCCTTAGCTTAACTTTCAAATGTGTCCGAGGTGAAGCCCCTGTTTATCCACACGATCTTGTAAACATGCCAAGTCCCATGTTAGATCATCAAACAATCATTTCCTCTGTGTCCCGAAATGAACAACATTCTTTTTACTTTGTGTCAGCATCTGAATGAAAGGAATGTTCTTCGAAATAAACTGAGACAATCAAGATCTTTCAGTGATTTTAGATCAACATTGATTTTTCGAGCTCTTCCTAGACGTTGACTCATACTGTGCGCTTTGAGCAGGCAACCGCATGGACACATGTTATATGCACCAGTAGATAAGATCAGATTAGATTCTCAACACACCACAACAAAACCAGCTCTTGTATAGTCACGACAGTCACAAAACCCATTGTGTTCTCAACACCACCACCACAAAATCAACTGTTTTGTCAAAAACTATAACCTGTCTCTACTGATTCCAAAGCAGCTTCTATCAAACTTTGTAATTTTTTTACCAAAGTTTTTGTTTTCTTTCACAAACACAAAGCCAGTTGTTTTATTTCAACACAGCTACAAACCCATTTGATAGTCGGCATACAGTCAGGTTTTATTTCCAGCATAGATAAAAGAACAACGCAAGTACTTGAAGATATGGTCACCATAACATACGCTCCAAAACAATATATATTTCATTTCTAGCACAACCGCAAAACGAGTGTTCTTATTTCACAAAAGTATTTTCATCACAGCCACAAAGCCCTTCGTGTAATGCGTAGCTTAATTATAGATCAGTTTCTCCATACCCAAAACGAGCATCAAACTACATCTGAATGCGGAGAATCAAGCAGAGTGTGTTAAAGTATCGACAAAATGATATGTTTTGTTCAAATAGTGACTTGCAACATTTTCCCATTGCGAAACAAGAGATATACACGTATTTTTCTAAAATGTTTTTCCTTTACAAAACGAAGCCTATATATGAAAGCGTGTAAAACTACAAATATAATTCCCTTGCATGACATTTGACAAAATATCAAATTGTTGTTTTGAACATTGAACATATTTACCTTTACATCTCAAGGTATACCAGAGAGACTTAATATAACATGAACGTGCTTATTCTGACGCTGTGTTTGTTTTATCTGATTTGGGGAACATTTTTGCATTGAATTTATAAAAGATTGTTAGCAGAAACACATGCTGACAACATTAAACATGAAAACAGACAATGTAATAACGTCGTTTTTAATATCAATGTTTTCAAGCTGCGGCAATAACGTGTATCCTTCAACACACTGGCTTCTAAACCGTAGGTTAAGTATCCCATGGGGGAAATGCTAGTTTTTGTTGATAGCTTTATGTGATTGCGGATAATAGAAGGGAGACAAGTCGAGTAACCCGTCTATAAACCCCCTCCCCCCAACCCTAGCCAATCCCGGTTACGCAAGTGCTCTGCGAATGGTGTTAGCAGTGTTGATGTGCCAATTTTAATTTAAAACAAGTTGAAAGAGTTTAGGAAAACCTGCCTTGATGCTATGACAAACTCAGCCAATACCTCTTTCTAGTAGGGTTTGCAATGTAATATATCCAGCTCGTCCAGACAAATTTCTCTGACTTGCCGCATTGTTACAAATTAGCTTATTATTCTGTTTTATGTAACAAAAAGAACATCAGGCCATTCCTAATGTTCAGATAGACAAGTGATTTCTCTTCTTAAATGTGAATGTTTATCAGTTCTTTGAGAAATGAACTGCTGTTTCTCTTAGCAAATGCAAAGCAGAATGATCTATTACACTGACAGAAGAACTTATTATACATGACAAATCAAGACACATCGCGTGCAGGGTGATGCAAATACATGTTTGAGGGAAACCCAAATCGACTTCATTACATGTATGTAGAGTATCTGACAATTGTGTGCCTGTTTGACGAACAGTTTACGACCGGTGTTTCATTTACATAATTCGTGATGTTGTTCTACGTCTCCCCAGAGTGCTTAGCAGCCTTCAGCGCGAGCACGTGTCCAAACATTCGGAACAGAAGCTGTGACGTGTGTGGTTAGAGCAATGTAAAATAAAATATTATATACAATGATGAAGACAGTATTTCGTTAACATACTTTTCTTCTTACTTGTGTCGATAGACATCCAATCGTTATGATAAGACGGATCTGATCTCCTTGTACCCTGACGATTGGATATCCTTGAAAACATTACATGTATATAACAAGATACAATAGTTCACAACAATGGTTGAAAAAAGGGAACGTGTTCACGGAAAATAACGTTAAGTAAAATGTACTGTAATTTAATAGTTTTTCTAAATTGCAGTAACGATCTCTCGTGTATAGGAAAAAGTGATCGTAAAGTGAGGAATGTATCCATTTCGCCTTGTAAAACCCCAGACCAAAAGCTTCAACTATCGGTGTCTTTCGTGAAGTGAGAAAGTAAAGACGAGTTGTATGTTGAGTTGATCCGTTATGATATGTATACATGTATATTCTAACGCATAACTATCGTTCCCAAAGTTGGGTTTTCAAACGGAAACATTGAATTTGACCACGCACCTAAGTTTAAATGTTCGAAACACAAACATGGACACTGTTCACACGTTGAACCGTATGCTTAATTTATCAAATGGTATTTCACGTTTTGAATGATGTCCAGCGTTATGGGAAAATGCCTGCTTTGTTTAAAAGTTGGTTGCAACTAATGATAAGCATGTCACTCTCTAATGCCGGTTCGTCTGTATACAGAATACATGTACTTCTTTGTGTGCATCCTTACCATGACGTCAGACATTCATATAATAGGGAATAAAGTGTTGAAAGGGAATCTTTTCTAATCTCTTCATATACAGAAAACAAAAAAAACTTTTTAAAAAGATTGATTAGCAGAAAATAGTCAAACACTTTCCGCATCGAAGAAAACGTATTGATGAAATAAACATCTAAGACTAAAGCCATATTTCGAGTGTACCTTAGCAAGATCGTTCCTTAATGAAACGCTGTTTTCTTTCTGTCGCACTGTTAGCACTAGCTAGACATGATTCGTCTGGTTCCTCGTGCCTAACATGTACTAAGGGAGGGACGCAGGAAATAAGTCATATTATCAAGAAGACTAATCAAATGTAAAACTATCCGAGTCTGTCACGAACACAGTGCAGCGCCAAAACCCATTTTCAGCTGGGCCGACTGGGACAAGTGGAGTTAAGTACCTTGTCCAAGGGTACAACACGGAGCGCCGCTACCTAGGATCGAACCCGCGACCTAACCATCGTCGGATCACGAGTCCGACGCATGTTGCTCACGGCCACCGCGCTTCACTGAGTATCACCTGAGTATGTAATAAATGGTCGCAGACTTACCAACTGAGTGTGTAATAAATGGTCGCAGACGTACCAACTGAGTATGTAATAAGTGGTCGCAGACTTACCACCTGAGTATGTAATAAATGATCGCAGACGTGGCAACTGAGTATGTAATAAATGTTCGCAGACTTATCACCTGAGTATGTGATAACTGTTCGCAGACTTATCACCTGAGTATGTAATAAGTGATCGCAGACGTTCCAACTGAAATTGTAATAAATGTTCGCAGACTTATCGCCTGAGTATGTAATAAATGATCGCAGACGTGCCAACTGAGTATGTAATAAATGGTCGCAGACTTATCACCTGAGTATGTAATAAATGGTCGCAGACTTACCACCTGAGTATGTTGTAAATGGTGGCAGACTTACCAAGTGAGTATGTAAGTGTAATAAATGGTCGCTGGTGTACCACCTGAGTATGTTAGAAATCATTGCAGGCTTACCACCTGAGTATGTAAGAAATGGTCGCAGACTTACCACCAGAATATGTAAGAAATTCTCTCAGACTTACCACCTAAATATGTGAGAAATGGTCGGAGACCTACCAACTGAATATGTAGGAAATGATCGCAGACTTACCACCTAAATATGTGAGAAATGGTCACAGACCTACCAACTGAATATGTAAGAAATGGTCGCAGACTTACCACCTGAGTATGTAAGAAATGGTCGCAGACTTACCACTTGAGTATGTAAGAAATGATCGCTAACTTACCACCTGAATATGTAAGAAATTCTCGCAGACGTACCACCTGAGTATGTTAGAAATGGTCGCAGGCTTACCACCTGAGTATGTAAGACATTCTCCCAAACGTACCAATTGAGTATGTAAGAAATGGTCGCAGACGTACCACTTGAGTATGTAAGAAATGGTCGCCGACGTACCACCTGAGTATGTAAGAAATTGTCCCAGACGTACCACTTGAGTGTGTAAGAAATTCTCCCAGACGTACTACCTGAGTATGTAAGAAATTCTTCCAGACGTACCACCTGAGTATGTAATAAATGGTCGCAGACGTACTACCTGAGTATGTAAGAAATTCTCCCAGACGTACCACCTGAGTTTGTAATAAATGGTCGCAGACGTATCACCTGAGTATGTAAGAAATAGTCGCAGACTTACCACTTGAGTTTTTTAAGAAATGGTCGCAGACTTACCACCTGAATGTGTGAGAAATGGTCGCAGACGTACCAACTAAGTATGTAAGAAATGGTCGCAGACGTACCACCTGAGTATGTACTAAATGCTCGCAGATTTACTACCTGGGCATGTAATAAATACTCGCAGACTTACCACCTGAGTAAGTAATACATTTTCGCAGACTTACCAGCTGAGAATATCTGTGTTATAAATGCTCACAGACTTATCACCTGAGTATGTAATACATGCTCGGAGACTAACCACCTGAGTATGTAATAAATGGTCGCAGACTTACCACCTTGGTATGTAATAAATGGTCGCAGACTTACCACCTGGGTATGTAATAATGGTCGCAGACTTACCCCCTGGGTATGAAATAAATGCTCGCAGGTGTACCACCTGGGTATGAAATAAATGGTCGCAGACTTACCACCTTGGTATGTAATAAATGGTCGCAGACTAACCACCTTGGTATGTAATAAATGGTCGCAGACTTACCCCCTGAGTATGAAATAAATGTTCGCAGACTTACCACCTGGGTATGTAATAAATGTTCGCAGACGTGCTACCTGGGTATGTAATAAATGGTCGCAGACTTACCACCTGGGTATGTAATAAATGCTCGCTTTATGAAAAGGACATGACAAAGAGACACCAAGTCAAGTTTTTGAAAAAGTAGATACTACTTGCTTTAATAATAGTACCAGATACAGACCGAGCCTGTCTATTTAAGTTGTCCGTTCTGCGTCTGTTGATAACGACTCTTTTGAGGATAACTATGCAAGACGTTCATAAAAAGGGCTAAAGGGTGATACAAATAATTATATAACTTAACTTGCTTACAGTAGTACTTGGTAAGTTACTATATACTGAATGGTTAGTTGATACACTAATACAACAAAGCTCACATACTCTGCTAATGACGAGCTGGTGGGTTCGATAGTGCTGCTGAAATGCTAAAAGCCACATAATCCCCTCCTACTAAAGAATAATTTTGGAATGTCGTAGTGTTGAACGCCATGAAAAAATGACATTTAATCAGCAGAATGTAAAATCGAATCAGCACCCAATACGAAAGAGAATGTCAATGTACTTAGCATCTACAGGACATAGTTATAAATTTATTTGAAACATTACAAGTAACTAGGATACATTTTTAAGTTCCTCATTTGCTAGTACATGTTTATTTAATCTCGTGGACGTCAATTTGTCTGTCAGAGACATTTCCACTTAAATGTCATACTCCCTTTTGCAAATGTTAATTTGTATTATTTATTATCCTCAGAGACCGTAACTATTGCTGGCTTCTCCAAGGTAGATGATTATTAATTGTGACTGTTACTATTGCTGTAGAATATACTCTAGGGGCACTGATACCGTTTAAGTTCTGTTTTGGAATAGCTTCATAACTTTATCATGTACATGATTAATTGTTTTGTTTGGGGCACGTTTTTTTCTTGAAACGAGGTATCACACCCATAACTGTGGGACCAGCAGTAGATCGCTGGGGGGGGGGGGGGGTAAGTTTTATATTTGTGTTGTATGGTCGTAGTGTGATTTGGGCTTCATGATCAGTTTCACTTGTCAGCTTGATTGCTAGTATGTGAGAATGTGTGAATCGCGTGAGTCATTAAAATTGCGTGCAGCTCGTGCGGGGGAAATCGTCTTCGTGTGCTAACGTCGTATGTAAGCTTGGTCTGTTTGAGGTCGCCGTTGGTCACAGACGTTTCCCTGGGTGTGGAGTATCTTCAGAGGTCGTTTGGACGTGAGTACTTGGAGTTTTATTTATTTATAGTGTAGTATAGTGCTTTTATAGTTTATTTCCATCGGCGTCAGCTTAATTTTGTAAAGGTATTCTGCGTCGATTAGTTAGACTGTACTCAGTCTTTCGTGTAAAGTGTCCCAAGGAACTTGTGAGGATGTTGTGTCAGTAATTTATTATGTATTAGTAGTATAGCTAGTAGTCGTTAGTATGTTGTATTTACTGTTTTCAAGACTGTGTAGTAGAGTAAATTGCCGTAGTGTCGTTATTGCGTAATTCTTTAGTTATCTCATGTACAGGTGTAGCAGAGGTCGTGTGGACCAGGGGCAGCCGATTGAGAAGCGGTCGTGTGGACCCGGGCAGCCGATTAAGAAGCGGTCGTGTGGTCCAGGTGCAGCAGAGGAAGTGTATCCCGGCTGAGTTTGCTGGACTGTGTACCGGCTGTGATTACCGGACTGTGTACCGGTTGAGTTGCCGGATTGTGTACCGGTTGAACTGCCGGACTGTGTACCAGTTGAGTTACCGAACTGTAGTTGGTCGCCTTAACCCATATTTATTGTGCAATTAATATTAGAGTAGTTTAAGGCGTTAGTGTGACATTTTGATAGATTTAATTAATTAGTACATGTATATAGTGTCTAGGGTATTGTGCATATTAGGATGTAATTTAGTATTAGTGTACGTCTAGTGTATTATGTGTGCATGCGTGATAGTCTATTGGTTAAGTTTTCTTTTGGGGTGGTCTTGTCGGGTGTGTGAACGTGATTGAATGTGAGCGTGTTGTAAATACAAACTACAATGTACCGGTAGTTCATTCTTCTTTTTTTTTGGTATTAAATATTTAAAACTTTGTTTTTGTTGTGTCTTGGGGGTGTTGCTTCGCGGATTACTGTGTGACAGGGTTCGTGTCTAAGTGTAAAGCACCTAGTGAGTGAGCGAAATGGATTTTTACATTGCAGGGGGCAATATTTCAGCCATAGCGCAATGTGATGTGACATCAGGAAAAGGGACAACACAGGATCGATAGTAAGAAAGAGAAAGCAAAAGATCCCCATTTTAGTCGCCTTGTAC
>JAUELE010264017.1:0-10251 GCA_031471655.1 Diodora aspera | reverse complement strand
ACCAGTGTTGTCTAATCGAATGCACTCTACGTGTTTTAAATCAAACACAAACGTCGATGTGGGTAGTATTTCAGTCATAACACAAGGGTAAATAATAAATTACTGATAAATGTTTATTTTGTTAAATGAAGAGAGGAAATGTGCAGTAGCATGAAAAGTTTTTAAAAGAAAAATACTCATTGTACCTTATGGGGTGTTTTTTTCCACATTTCCAGTCAGTTTTAAACATTATACCCATTCCAATGAATGACCTTTCAGTTGTTGCGCCGCTGATTTTAAAATGCGAGTACTAGCTACCAGTTCACCTGTCCTAATCAGCTCCAGCTGGCGAAGCACGTTAAACTCCGCCAGAGGCAAGTTCAGGAGAGGAAGGCAAAGAAGGCGCCTCAGCTGTTGGACCAATCAGATCACTTCTATTACACGAGGTGCCTTACCTCCTGAACTCGCCTCAGGTCAAATAAACTGCTTTGTGGAACAAGGCCCTGACACTCGGACTCCCGTTCTCGTACACGTACTGCTCTATTCAGCACCAGGTTCAGGTTGGGCCAGACTCTGAGGCGATTTCATGGAATGGCGTCACTCAGGAAGAATGGGGTCCCAGTAGCCCAATGCTTGTCGTACAAGGCAATTAAAATTGGGATTTTTTGCTTTCACTTTCCTTTCTATGAACTTTCATTTCCCTCAGTGTGTATCTTGCACATCACGTTGCTTAATGGTTGAAATATTGCCGTGCAATGTAAATCATCATGTCTCTTAGCTGTAGATTTGCTGAATGTTACAAGAGAGCCAGACTGCTTCCAACCATGCAGATTTGGGCGAGAGGTGCTCATCATTCTGTATTTGGGGTAAACTTTTGGAGTATTTCTTGATCCTGTTTACAATGTGATGCTTTGATGGTGCTGGGATCATCTCTGCAGTAGTCACCAGTCCTGACATCATGTTTGGTGAATTAAATGCAAACAATCGTTGGATCTCAGGTTTCCAGACTCCGCATGTTTCACACACCAAGACTTCACTGAAGTTTCTGTAATCATATCACCAACACGTCGCAGAACATTTTACTGGATCTTCAAGGCACTACTGTGACAAAAAATGACAGCTAAAAAGTACCGTTAAATAAATTTCATTTCCTTCAGTAATAACGGTAGACAAAAATTGTGTAATGTTCATGTGTGCACAGTATAAATAGCCCTAATAAATATCTTGAACAAATTTCCTTCACTTGATTATATGCAGTACAATTCATTGAGTCACATTCAACACCATGATGTATATATAATAGATAAAGATATTAGGAAGAATAGAATTGTGTATGTAAACATTAACATGTGAGCAACTCAGTATTCATATTTTAAAAAAACATACCCATACATAATATACAGTTTTGCATGTGCTTGAGAAAACAACTCGGAATGAGTGATTTGAAAATTAACATGGCTTTCAGCTATGATGCCAATGTTTGGGTGATTGAACATAACCGCGTCAAGTTCATTAATTCTGGACCCACAAACCAGCAAGATTTACAAAGTGCCAAACTAACCATCTTCGCTAGCCAAGGGTTTCATGATCTGCTAATACTTCTCAGGAACCCTTGGCTTACGTCGCCTGCAAAGAGCCGGTCAACATTCATTGGAGAGTTGTGGTGTGTGCTTCATCCAATAAAATTATGCGACTCATTTCATGACCTTAAACTAAGAAATTAAACGAACCGGTTCTGGTTTGGCATCGCTTTGCATGAAATTGATGAATTCAGGGCTATCACCGTTTTTCTTCATCATGGAGCCATTACCACCAAATAAATGTGAAATTTGTGCGTTAAATTTACCAAAAAAGCAACGTAGAATTGTCGACTCCAAAGGCTTCCTTTATGGCTTCTTTGTAGTCTGTCATGTTCATGTGCATTATTGTCGACGTCGCACCCATAGAATGTATAAAAGCCGTTATTTGGTTGGCTACTTCGCCCTCCCGGATTACTATTCTTCTTTGACCTAGAAACAGAGGGCGCCAGTGTTGACCGGCTGTATGCAGACTTGTACGCCAAGGGTTCCTGAGAAGTATTCTAGCAGATCATAAAACCCTTGGCTAGCGAAGATGCAAGGCAACTAGATTTTGGATCTTCTGCTGTCACTTTTCTTACTGTCCGTTTCTTTTTCCTTGGTGTGCAGACACTCACTATTTCAACTTGAATAACTGTGAGGGCTGTATAGATGCAACTTTGTTGTGCAGTACACATAATCACTGCTGTGTGATTTGAGCCCAGTTTCCATATACCCGTAAGTGCCATAACCCGTAACAAGTGCCTGTGGCAGGCTTGCGGTTGTCTTAAATTATATTGAAACCTAGCGCAACAGGCCCAGTGACAGGAAAAGTTGACGCGACTTATGGTATTGTAAACAATGAAAAATTCTAATAGAAACTCTTGTAGGAGCAACCGGTGGTATTTACAGGACGTTATAGTTGTCACATAAGAACTGTCCATTTAAATTGCAAAATAATGGACGCTATTGGACTAAGTGAGTGAGAAGCACCGTAGATGGTAAAACAAATGGAAACACACAGGCGATTTCCTCTGGGTTACGGTTTGTGGCTTGTGGCCCTTGAGGTTTGCTGCACTTGCCGGTATATGGAAGCCAGGTTATAAAGCGACTTGGGAGTCAATTTGACTGCTTGTTTTGCAGGTACCCGTGGCATCGTGGTTTGACGACATGTCTGACACTGAGTTGCTGGACTTGCTGCCCTTCTTTGAGAACTTGTCACGGGAGGAAAGTGTGTACACAGTGCTCAAAAACCACAAAAACTCTCCGGCGTCCACTCCGCCCTCCTAGCAAAGCTGACGAAAACAACACAATAAATTAAACTAACTCACATATGCAACCAATTTGTTACAAATCAGTGAATTTGTGTGAATGTTCAGCAGCAGATTCGGAGCAAATGTGAAATTAGACACTTGAAGATTTACAAAAACACTGCATGAAAATTTGAAAAAAAATATAACTACATTACAAATGGCAACATGCTCAAGTTCTCTGCCTCGCACCCATTGGTTGTGATGATCACATGATACTATGCCAGCATGTGATTGGTGATTAACTGTATCAAGTCGGACAGTAAAATTTGGTTTGTGAACGTCACGAACCAGAAGAACTGTGATAAGGACACAGAATCCGTGCTTAGAAAGGCAAGAAACTTTGGGCATGCACAACTTGGCCTTCAATACCCCTTCTGATTTTCCAGTACTGTAGGATTTTAATCTACAAAGATGTTCAAGATTGCTTGAGCTGGCCCTTGTAGTGAAAAACATGGAAGGGAGGTAACTACAGAAGGGAGACAACTCTGCTGCAAGGAGAAGTGGAAGGTCAAAAAGAATTCTTGCTTTGATCTGCTGGATTGAAGGATTTGATTGGCTGAAGTTGAGACTGGAAAATACAGATTGTTGCCAAAAGTTAGTGTTCATGTTTGCCCTAAAAGAAAGGTGCACAAACTGTTGTTTTTTTATGCCAACTTCATATCTTACAGTTATTTTTAACAGTGTAAGATACAAGTTTGTGATATGATATTCAGGAGAGAAAAAAACGGAAAAAAAGTGTTCTCACGGGTTTTGCTTTTAGAAAAACGAATGTGAAAAAAGGAAGGGTTTGTTCTTTAGTTGATTCGTTAAAACTGTTGATTTGTTTAATATTCGGTTCGTTTAGAGACAATATTTCTTTATTGATTGTCATGTGCAATGGGCTAAAGTTTTAACACGATTTTTTGGTTGCCGAAACAGTTTCTTAGCAACTGTTTGCTTTTCTTTGTTGATTGTGTAATCTGTTGAAAGATTCAAGTGCATTTTTAATAGTGGTTTTAGTTTTGTCCGATAATTGAGACAAGCAATTTTAGCTATCCCATCATTTATAGACGGATATGATCAAGTAGTAATAATCATGAGTTTGAAATATCAATCAAGAAATGTTTGATGTCTGTATTTTAAATAGACATTTCTTTGGAAGAAAACTGCAGAAAAAAAAATACATTTTAAAAAAAATTGGGGAAGAAAGCCCCCAAAATGAAGAATAAAATGGTTTTAAAAGCATGTTAATGAAATGTGTTAAAGTTGTTTTGGGGACTGATTGTTGAAGTGGCAGCTACACCCTGGTTCTTGAGAGTTGGATTATTAATATTATTTGATTGTGAGCAAACAGAGCTCACCATGATAGAATAAGAAATGGTCAATATTTTATGAGTATTACTATCAGTAATAGAACGTTTCTTACACCTCTGATATGTGATATATCTTATTATTGCTCGGAATGGTTTTTGTATGAAGCAATTTTTTTTAATGGAAATAATGGTCTCTAGATTATTTGCCAGTTAAATATCTTGATGTTTTGAGAGCCAAAAATATATCCACTGGATTGGTATTTAGCTTGGTATTAAAAATCATCCTTTATTTGCTTTTAGAGATAATTGTTTTGGGATTTTATTCAATTTTGAAAACGAAACAGGACTTTTTCAAAGATGTTCTTTTACACATTCAGTTGACAGTGTTTAGTGTCATAGGAGATTTGTTCAGACTTATTTTGAATTAACTGTGAACTGATGGCAGGTAAATCTCATAAAACTAGTGCTGTGGTGTACCATTCTGCTTCAAATTATACATGAATGTTGAGTTCACTGAATGGCATTTTCATTCACTAAAGTGCTTGAACCTGATACTTACAGCTTGAATGTGTATAGATTCTGTAGACAGAACCAAAGAATGTTCTTGAATAATGGTAGTGGAGACTTGGATGTGGACAGGTAACAGAAAGGAAGCAATAGTTCGAAGAATTTCTTATAAATCCTTTGTTTATTTTAGTGCAGAGCTGAAAGAAAGATCGGGTCTTCAGAGTTAGTTTCAAAGTTTGTTCAAGTTTGTGCAGCCTTGAGAACATTACGGTACTTGATATATAAGGTACCATATATATATAATTTCTGCAAGGCCAAAATATATTGTTGAATGCTGCCAAGTTAAGCCGTCCAAAATCGGCTCCTGAATCGATCCAGAGAGATACTGTATTCTTTTGCAGAATGTAGAATTTTCTTTTGGTTAGTTAGGTCCACTTGACCTGAAAAATACTTTAATTAGACATTTCTGTCTAAGATGGGTATTTTATCATGGCTAGCATTGCTCATCTCGATCACAGAGTTTTGACAGGATGAAAACCTTCATCACCAGACGGGAGCTGGGTGATTTGAAGAGGTGAAACCTGCAAGTTATGACTTGAACTGACAAATCAAGGGTGATATGATCAGACAGCTTTGTTTCTGGAGTTCTGAGTTCCTGTCTGCGAGGTTGGAACTTGGAATCTGCTGATTATTGAACCACCATGCCATGCCTATTGTATGTTCTTGAGCAGTAGTCCTTGTCTCAAACGTTTTGATTGAATCTGTTTTGTCAAAATCTTCTTTTATTCTTACATGATGTCCCAAAAGTCCTATAGATTTCTTAAGGTACCAGAGATCAAACTGAGCAAGTTTTCATTGCCAAGATGATATCGTCCCTTGAGAGAGAGATTGTCTTGAGCACCAAGACAGTTTTGAAATAATGAAGAGTTTTAGTTGGTCAGTCAACGTTTTGTTCTCTCCAAGAGAGTTCTATGTATCAACAGTGATGTCTTCTTGTAGAACAAAATCTCAGGAATTGTTTTACACTTTGGATGTCAGAAAATATTACAAGTTTGTTTGTGTAATTTCTTGCTCAGGACAATCTTGCTTTCAAATGACGAAATATATCGTACGTTAATGGAGTTAAGAATTTCCGTCATATGTTCAATTATTTCTTTAAGATTTAGTAATTCATGTGTTGACACTTTTCCTATGTAATATTGCTTTTATGAAATAGAATACATTATGTTACCTGCACGAGAAACTGGGGTATGAAATTTATAAGTTAATTAAAGAAAAGACCATGATTGTTGAAGCTCATGTTGATATCTGCTATGTGTCACGTATTTATCACTATTAGACAACTGTCATATGAAGTACAAGGAACTGTCGATTACATGTAAATGTATTGTACATTTTCAAAAAAATAATTATTTTTGCTACTTTTGAAAATAATATATGTATGCTTGTATAATACTACATAGTCACGATGAAATCTAAAGTTACATGCCAAAGGTGGTGTTAAAAATGTAACAGAATTCTTTGATTATCTTTAGCTATTTACTGTACATATTCCTCAAGGTGTACCCAGATATGTTATAAGTATATATCTATATATACATATGTAGATACTGTTATGTGCACTGAATGGGTGCATAGGGTGAAGCTGCATCACACTTTGTACATGGGCTGCTTGGATCAAAAGTGTCAGTAAACTGTCAGCTTGGCTTCGTCTTCCTGTGTCAATATGGCTTTTAATGGTTTTATTATTCATTTTACAATGCACCAGCTCATAGCTGAAATTTTACTTTTAAATTTTCCTGAAATGACCTTTCTTGAAGATTTTGGGTTTAATTTTTTAAGTTGAAAAATCTTGGTTGATTAATCTTTGTTGAAGCAAATTCAAATTTTAGGAAATGAATTTTGGACTCATTTTGAGAGGATTGGATGAAATGTTGTGAATTTGAAAGCATAATTATAAAAATGTTGAATACCTTCTTTAACGTTTAGTGACAGAAAATAATAAAACCTGCCATGAATTTCTGTGAACAAATACCTAGTGTTCTTTTATAGAATGTGAAATAATGTTTTCAAGAGAGTTGTCATCTGCTCGTGCAACATAATTTCATGTGAAGAAACACTAATATCGAAATATCTTAGCACTTGTAATTGTAATTACAGAGTTTCTGTCCCTTTTGGCCAAAACTATGAACTCCTTCAACACCAGTAAGCACTCCTAGATTAGCTATTTGCCCTTGTAGGGGAGGTAACCTTCTGACTGAAATCAGCAGTGAAAGTGTATTACCTCCCTTTGATTGTCATTGAAAGTATATGTATATTTTCTCTACCATATGGTTGTTATAGTTTCTTCTTGCACATGGTCACACGGTTTTATTCCTGTAAATATGTTTGGTCAGTTCTGCATGGAAAAAGTTGATTCTGCTAGCCGCTTCAATATTTATTAATTGCAGTTGCTGTTTTGATGTCCCAAAGGCTGTACATAAGGCTTTTATAATGAAAAAAAGTTGTGTTGTTCTGTGAGGTTTTATGCTTGTATCCCTACACTGCATGTTTTATTTTTGTACAAAGAGGGTCGAAAAGGAGTTTTATGTTGCAGGAAGTTGCAAGAAAAGCAAGGTTGGCAGGGGTGAAAATCTGGTCAGCAGGATTGAAATTTTGATGATGATACCTCATTGCTCATTGTTTAAATTTTCTTCAAACATGTTATAAATTTTAAATGATCGACTGTAGCTCAAGAAGTTGTTTCTTTAGATTGAGAAGGTTTGAAGTGCATTCTCCCTCATCTTCTCATTCTTAGTCATGAAGGGCCCGGGTAAGGGTTGTATTTGGGAAGATATGGATGAAAAAGTGTGTTGGTACAAACTAGAGCATGAAAATATGGACAGTCCTATATTTCAAGATGTACAGCTTGTAGCTTCGTTGAAACCCACAGTCAGTCAGGCTTCTTGTTACATGAGGTTCAACTGAATGTGGGTTATTGAGGCTGAGCTTGCGGCATTAGTCATGTTTGTCAATAAAACACCTGCAGTAAACAATTATACCCTGAGTTTCCTTGGTTGGTTATGTATGCCTTGGAAGCTAGTGAAATGTTCACCTTCTTTACTTCGATCTTTAATTTTACTTACGCTCGTTTCCCGAAAATGGGCACGGGATGGTGCAGTGGTCAGCGCCTTGGCTCCAGTGACCTGCCAGCCTTGGCTCCAGTGACCTGCCAGCCTTGGCTCCAGTGACCTGCCAGCCTTGGCTCCAGTGACCTGCCAGCCTTGACATTCATGTTTCGAGTTTCGCCCAGGTATCTCTCTTTCAACCCTGAGGTTGGAGCCTCACATCGAAGTGACGTTGGTGACGCCGTGGTGATATGACTGATTGCTGAAAACCACGTAAAACCCCAGATCCCTCACTACCTTTTCCTGAAAAAGTCAGGAGTACATACTTCAGAGGGCATTTAATACTAGTATCAGTACTTAAAGTTTTAAGAAACAAAATGTCTAAAATGGTCCTGCTTTAAATTGTTAAATTTGAATAGTGTTGAATTTGTCTCTTAATCTGGATATTTCTTTTCAAGAAAGAGAAGTGGCTGTGGTAAGATTTGTGATGGTTCAATTGAATCAAAACGTTCTACCCAAGGAGCAAGCCCTAGTTTACTTTACTATCGATGCACATTAGACGAGTCTGATTGTGAGTGGCAGATAGCACACAATGTACTCCAACATAACCACTATCACACTTAATCGGATATGCTATTCATACTTATAATGTAGCACAGCAATATTGGCAAATGTAACAAAGTTATTTACATTGAACAGGTAGTGAATATATTGTAAACAAATTGTAAACAAATTGTAATTTCATGCAGTGTATTTAAATCTGAAGACATCCGAAGTATTGTATCCAAGAACTTCATCTTAAATATCATGCTCAATTTTTTCATCAAATTAGTATTTTTGGTAACTTTTGTAAGAACATACACAGCTTTATGTGGTTTGTAACAGTATTTTGTTTTCAAAAAGTTCTTGTTGAATATTGTTAAAAAGGAAATAAGTAATTATTTTATGCTCAGGTTAGGAATACTTAACATATTTATAAAATTTTGATTCTGAAAGTTATGAGGAAAGAGTCTGTGACCTTGTTGAAATATTTATGAGAAAGAAGTCTGTATTACAAGCAGGAATTACTTTGTGCTGTATGTAGAAACTTGTAAATTTGTACATACTCGACTAGATCAGCGTGACTGCAGCAGTGTTTTGACTTTTCTAAGCAATGTAATTTTTTTATACATGATTACCCCTATTAACACGAGGTGATGGATGTATAATGCATATTTTCTCTGATAATTTTAATATAAACAAATATTAAAAAGTTACACTGAAAGTGCTTTTCGTTTCTTTACTTCGTGTTTGCAATTAACTGTTTTAGTGGGAATTGTGTTGAAATCAGGGGTGGTGCCAGGAATTTCCCGACAACGTGGGAGCTGATGTCCCCAACAAGGGGTCTGATATCCCCGACAATAAAATACACACATTTTCTCCGAAATTAGCCCTGGCAAAATGCTATATCTTTCCTCCAACAGGGGGGCTGTAGCCGCCAGCAACCCCCCCCCCCCCCCTCCCCACTGGCGCCACCTCTGATTGAAATATTCAAGAGCAGTTTAGACTGCAAATGGATATTGCATTATCTTACAGAGTGAATTGACCTAGTGCAGCCATTACACTGATGAGTTTTCATTTCACTAGGTTTACAAGGGTGTCAGCTTGTGTTCAGCCTAGAGATCTCGGATTGGTTTGACTGAACTGAAGGATTGCTGAAACTTTTGTTTTTGATCGATCAAGTTTGCTCATACACGTGGTGTAAAAATTTGCCCTTCATGTCCAAGGATCTGTGATCCAAATTATAGCTGCTAGTGTAGACTGAGTGTGTCTTTGGTTGAAACAACAACCTATTTGCTGATCGCTATGACGAAACTTCCATCCCAAGCAACAAGGTTACAGCAGCTGCGATTCGGGCTTGGTCATTTTTTCCCCTGTTCCATGTTAAACTTGAGCTCAGAACTTCTACACCTTGGGATAATTGCCACATAATCAGCCCGTGGGTTGATTAGTCTTAATTAATACATTTCTGTGATGTCCCTCTATAGTCCCAACAGCGGATTATTATTAAAGAATCCACTGGTGTTGGACTCACCCACCTCAGAGGAGCGTCAAGTTTTGCCGTTTGAAACACTCAGGTTGTTCATTTTCTTTAAGAAAACACTGAATTTGTTGCAGGAAATTGACAATATATGAATATACTATATAAAACACAGTGGAAATGGTTTAAGTTGGAGAATGTATTCGGAGCGGTGGATTCGCGAAAAAGAATCCACCGCTTCTCATGCATTCTCCTATACATGATGACCCCTGAGATTGAAAGGCATAATTAATCTGAGCAAGTGATATATGATGTTTATAATCCCCCTCTGCAAAAATTGGAGAGGATTTAGTCAGTGTACATGATGTCTGTCCTTCTGTCCCTTTCGGTTCAGGTGATAAAAATAACATTTCTTTCGTTTGAACTGGGTGAATTAGAAAGAAATTGCTTTCTCTCTTATTGGGACCAAGACGTATC
>JAUELE010263995.1:0-10251 GCA_031471655.1 Diodora aspera | reverse complement strand
GCGACTAAAATGGGAATCTTTTGCTTTCACTTTCCTTTCTATCGATTCCTTTTGTGAACTGTCTTTTCGCTCGATGTGCTCCTTGTACATCATGTTGCGTTAATGGCTGAAATATTGCCCTTGCAACGTAAAACATAATTTCAACTGGACTCAACTCATTATAGAACTGGAAACATTCTTTTGCATTGCAGTACAGCTTTATGAAACCATATGTTGTTAAAGCATAAAACTATGTTTTGTTGTATTTTCAGATTTGTATATAATTCTATCATGTTGACCCAGTCTAGCACAGCCGAGGTATTTTATGATAAAATACGCAAGGAGCTGCGTGTTACTAGTGTCCACCAGTGCAGTAACCTCCGATCGCTTGGAAGAATAATAGGAGCTGTCACTGTGGCTTTCTTGGAAGAAGCTGCCAAATATGATGATGGTGAGTTTTTATCAATTGGACTTTTGTGCATAAGGACATAATCAAGTGATGATGTGTCAATTTAAAAAGAATCTAGTCTTGGTGATGCACATTTTGCATCCAATTTCGTTTTTGGTACCACTTGGGGCAGCATGGTAGTGACATGTTACCTCAATAGAATACCTAGGCTAGGGTCTAAGTATCATTGCTTGTTGTACAAGGTGACTAACATTAGAGTCTGTTGCTTTCGCTTTTCTTTGTATCAATGTCTTCTGAACTATCTTCTTCCTTGGTATGCAACCCCGTGGGTGTTGCTCTAACACCAGAAATAATACTTAGGACCCCAGTATCCTCATGCTTGCCGCAAGAGTCGTCTAAAGTGAGGATCTTTCGCTTTCTCTTTCTTACTATCGATCCAGTGTTGTCCCTTTACCTGATGTGCCTCTTGCACATCACATTGCACTATGGCTGAAATATTGCCCCCTGCAATGTAAAAATCCATTTCACTCACTCTTTCATTCTTAATTTCCAACACTGCACAGGAATATACTGCTTTCCCTAGCTGTGAGGCCGGTCCAAGCAAGGAGGAGTATCATAAGAGTAAGATGATGACTTTTCTGGACATTAAATTAGGGTTGTAATGAAAGTCTATATTGTGGCTGATCTGCATGCTCATTGAGTTTAGTTCTTAGATGACAATGTCATTAGTTAATTTAGGCAAGTCACTTTATTGGAACGTTGCTTTATTTTACCAAGGTGTTAGATGGGTACCCTTAAGGCAGCATTGCTAATAGCCACAATAAACAGGAACTCATGCAACAAGAGAGCATGGGATGGCGATTGCGAGTTTGAATCCCATCTGGGTCAAGTCTTTAAGGCCTGCAGCTCATTTTATAGCGTGGACTTTTGTCAAGACTATAGGAGTGTAGGATGGCGCAGTGGTTTGCACGTCACCCCAGCAATATGCCAGCCTTGGCGGTTGTGGTTCGAGTCCCGCCCGGGCGCTTCTCTTTCAGCCCGGAGAGACAGGAGCCCCAACACCGACATGATGTTGGTGACATTGTGGTAATGTGGCTGAAAGATTGCCGAAAACTGCTAAAATCTCAAATCACTCACTCACTTGTCAAGACTATAAAGTTCGTTAAAGTTAAATATGTGGTCAAATTCAGTTAACATTCCTTTAAAAAAAATGTGTAATGATAAATATAGGTAAAATTATGTACATACCACAAATAATACACAAAAGACACAGCATGTTTGTCGTTTTTACACCCTCTTGAATAACCTCATTTATTTTTTTTCAGTCATCTAAAAAAAATATTGGTATAGTTTTTTCTGGACTTCAGTATATATTGGCAAATTTGCCTCAGCTAAAAAATTGCCACAGATAATGACTTTCTTAGACAATCTCTCAGGTATTGTCTATACTGACATGCAAAAGAAACAATACCAAACAATTTTAGTTATTTTCCCTTACGTCTTTATGTTATAGTTGGTCAAAAGGATGCTTGGATTTGAATGAGTCTAATTTGGTTGACATCGTGTCATTGATAAAACTTCCTAATCTTGAAGGCATATCTGATGCATTTGTGAATATATTCAGCAGTCTCTCAAAATCTTGGTATCGTTTCTTTGGCATGTTAGTATATATTAAAACATAGTAACAAAGAAAATAACTTCATGAATAAGAGAAATAAAGCCTCAGTAACGCAATGCTTTTACAAAGGTGACTGAAAATGGTGATCTGCTTCACATTTCTTTCTGTTAAAACCCTGTGGGACATCCGGGGAGTGATGTGGTATCACTTAGATAGAATAGGGCCCCAGTAACCCAATGCTTGTCCTACAAGGTGACTAAAATGGGGATCTCTTGCTTTCTTTCCTACTGTCGATCCTGTGGTGTCCCTTTTCCTGATGTGCCTCTTGCACATCACATTGCGCTATGGCTGAAATATTGCTTCCTGCAATGTAAAAATCCATTTCACTCACTTTCTGTTTGTTTATGATAAGAGTGCTGTCTCCTTCCGTTGTTTAATACATGCATGCAACATATACTCATTGGAAGATTATATACCATTTCCAAAGCATTTGCAACTTTCTGTGCTGTTCTGTTAGGTCTCACAGACCTAAGGGAGGTAACTCCAATTTTGAAAACCACTAAAATAACACTCCTTCATTTGATATACAAAGAATAGACACTCAGTTAAAATAATATTTTACTTTGACAGCCATCTTGTAGAAGGACAAACAACACTGAACAGCAGTTGTAAAACACATCACATACTTTATCAATAACCAGTAACAAAGATGATTAAACAGTTTCTTTGAGAAAAACATAATAACTGTATTATACATGGAGAGAGAGAGGTTCATGTTTAATGTGCACACTCTACTGATTTGGCGCACAGGTTATGTACAGATATCTTTGCAAATATTAATATTAAAATATTAAATATTTTAGGTATTGCACACACAATTAAGTGAGATGCATCATAATTTGATTTTTAGAATGATTAATGTGTTTGTTGAGATGAACAATTTGAGAAGTTTTAAGCTTCTGGATTGATTGCCTATGCTCTTTACGTGTCAATGAGCAGATGCAATGATTGATAAAAATAAAACAAGCAAAACACTTCATTGACAACTTGTTCGTGTATATGGAAACAGTTGTCCTTTGGACAACCAAAGTGATAGCCCTGGAAATTGCTGCAATGGATGTAATACGAAATATGTAAAACTTCAAAAATTTTGAACCGACAAAAAATAATTTTCTTTGATGTGTTCGAATTTTTGGAAATTATTGATCATTAATTGATACAGTTAGAATTCAAAATTTTGGAAATTGCCATCAAAAAGTAAGTGAAAAGTTAAACATTTTGGAAACTGCTGAAGGTAACCATCAACATTTTTCGAAGTTTTAGAAATAAATAGTACCTTTGAAATTTCTAAGTCTGAAATTTTGGAAACTTTACCATAAGTAGATATTTCCAGAACAAAAGGCTTTTCTATGTAAATTTTGCTTATTCCATCGATTTCAAACAGAGTAAAGCGCTAGTCATAAACTTAGATGTCACATTTTGAGTCAAGTAATAGGTCATCACTCCAGATTGGACAACCAAACAACTGTGCAGACAACCTAAATTTGTCCGCGGGACAACCATATTAATGAGCTAGTCTTGTTTCGTACAATGATAAGGATAGGAAGAATGCATGGATTGGAGTGTATGGAAAGAGTGGCTCCAAATCTTTTTTATGATGATCAAAAGTTATTTTAAAAGATTTTTTCAGAACATACCAAGTTAGAATCTCATAATTCTAAAGTTGGATTTCTGGAACACAAAATATAGTTGGTGCGTTCTGTGTTAAATAAATAACAAAAAGTCTAATTCAAACATTATGTAAGTGTGTAGCTTATAAATATGCATATTTATTTTGTCACGGCGGATGGAAACAGAGTGATTTTCTACTTTTCAAATACGCTGCCATTCCCTTGGCTGGTTTTCCAACACTTTCTGAGAATGAACAATCGGACCACACTCAGCCAATTTCCTTCTAGCTTGCAAAAGAAAAGGGCAAGATCATCTGATCGGTTTCCAAAGATTTACAAACATTTTCAAGATCATAACGGAAAGTTCGAAATGACTCATTAAATCTTTTAACACTCATGGGTGAAAAAAGAAATTATAATAGTTCACAAACATGTTATACATTTTGTGCATCAATCATGATTGGTGCATATTTGAATGTATATTTATGTTCTCAATTCTGTTTTCGTAAAAGAAAAACTTTCAATTTAGCCATCTATCAAACTTTAACTCTCTGGTTTATCATACTGGACAAAAAGACTGCAGAATGTGGTCTTCATTCAAACTCTCGGAGTATCCATATTTTTGTTCATGACATTATGACTTTGGTTTGCAACCTATTAGCAGAGAGGAATGTACTTAAGGCTAACAGCAAATGTCATACCAGCTTGGTATTAATTATCACTCTTTTTAGATTTATAGATCGCCATCAGTAATGTAAACATCATGGAAGAAGGTGTTAATGCAATCACAAAGTTTATTGTTTTTACAGCAAGCATTTGTCTTTGTCGGGACAGAGAAAGAATTTCCTTATAGCAACAGTATAGACAGGTATAGAGTCACGCTGATTTGGAATGCACACAATGTTTATGACAGGAACAATACAATGCTTCTGTTTAGAAACAGGTGCGTGACAATGTTATTGATTTTTGTTCTCACATCTTTCCCCACTCATATTTGATTAGTTGGTGAATGTGATGGACTCTAGATTTGTCTGTTCTTAGTTGATAAATTGCAAAAATGAATTGGATTCCATTTTGTTTTTATTAGATTTTGTTATATTTAATGCAATGCTACAGAAAGGCTTTAAACGTGACAGAAGGTTTAATTCTTCATTCAAAACTATTTTTTTATTGCTTGCACTCCTGTCGGGGGAGGGGGGGCTGTAATACTCTGATCAACCCCCCCCCCACCAATTTTGAGGTCACATGTTGATGACTTGAAGTAAGGAGGCTTCCAAATCCAGATTTCCGTCTACCTTTGCATCCCCAGGAATTCCATCTTGCATCCTGTTTGGAACTGCTGCTTTAGGGGAATCAGTTTCTCGTTCAGTAGCCAGTCTTTAAGATTAACGTTTAGTCCCAGAAATAAGCTTAATCTACAAAAATTATGATTATAAAATAAAATTGATAATTTGGAATATCTCTGGGACCCCTTTCTGATCAGAAATTGTGCAGTCTCAGCTCATGGTTTAGGGGGTTTATTTGGCGTTAACATAGCCAAAAATGTTAAGGGGCAATTTAAAGGGAGGGGGGTGTGCAGTGCCACCACTCCCACCCAAACAGGCCTGACAGAATCTGTTGCAAAGGCTACATGTTGCAGCTATTATAGAAATGGTGGTATGACAGTTGGAAAAGCATCTTTAACATTCAGAGTGCCTTTGACCACACTGCATGACAAGATAATGCCATCAAGTTTTCGAATACTCAAGTCTGTCATAAGAAAACTGCACGATGTCAGCATTACTAGTGGCAACATTTGGTAATATTACACAGAAAATTGTAAAATTGCGTCAATGGGTTGTTTTCTTGCTAATATTAGTGTCAGTAAACTGCATTTTTTTTAAAACATTTTAAATGTTGGCCGCACTTGTCCAGGTACTAGCAAATATGTAGTAAGGTTTATACAACGAAATACTTCCATAAAAGGACAGTCACGCACACATGGATATACTTAACATTGCCTACAGTTATCTCCCTTAGTAGAACCCTTATACATGTTGTTACATCTGTAAATTGGTAAGTTATTCAAGTTATTCAAGTTATGCCTTAGGCATCCAAGCACTACCATTGCCGCTTTAATGAAATGAAAGTGAGTTATTATGTTTTACTGACACTTTCACCAGTCCTTCAGCTGTATCATTCAAACCATCCACAAAATCCAGGGTATTTATGACCCCACCAGTGTCTCTGTCAATAACCCTGGATTTTCTCCTGTGCTGAACAATTGTCTCGAGGTCTGTGTTTTGACCAATCAGTGAGACGTTTACAGTCCACTGATAGACTTTACATCCAATCGTGTAGTTATGTGACATTTCATTGGTTGTCTACATTTAGCACATTTCGACTTTCCATCCACAAGAAACAATTCATGAATCAGAGTGAATCCAGGGTAATTGACAGAGAGACTGGCAAAGTCATAAATACCCTGGATTTCAAAGATGCACTCCAACCTGTGTCCGTTAGTTAGGTCATTGTCACCTGACCAAATAAAAGCTAACTGGCAGAACTCACAAGATGACTGATTGAGCACTGGCTTCATAATGAATGTATAAAGACTCTTTAAAAATAATCCAGTGAGTGATCGATGGTATGGACTGAATAATCCTGTCCCAGAAGCTAATTGACTGCTGTGTGTTGGAGATGTTGTCCACAAGTATTCTTGCTTTTGAAAAACCGATTTTAATGAACCTGTGCATTTAAAAATTAATTTTTGTAATCTTAAACTTTAAAGGTATATTTTGTGATCCTGTTTTTTAACAATTATTTCATGAAGCTGAATAGCATTTACTCTATGTATGTTTGTGTTAATTTAGCATCTGCTTAAATACCTGAAATAATAAGGTAATTTTTCTAAACTTTCTTTGAAGATCCTTTGACTGTATAAAAATCATTAAAATACATATGCATGAATAGCTTTGGAATTAAGTGTGATATTCTAAGTTATTGTAATGTCATCCAGCTCAGATTCAGTCATGATGAACACCTGTGTTAGTCTGTAAAGTCACTGAAGTAATTCATTACCTCTTGTAGTGTCTAATCACTTGAATAATATTTGTCTCTGATGCAGTCACCTGAAACGGAATCATTTCCAAACAAAGACATCATCAGATTACAAAGAGACATGAATTTACAATTGTCGGAGATTGGACTACACATGAAACGAGCAGTGTTTTCGTCTTTTTCGTTTTTGGTATTTAGCGTGTTCTCCTAGTCATACCAGAGATACCTCCAGGTCACAGCTCTTTTGGTTGGTGTTGTGGATCGTGCTTCGATATTGGAGCTGTTTCTGTACCTTTTTACATCCAAACATGTGTAGGAATACCATGCGGAACTTCTTTCCAAACACACAATACATGATGAAATTTGCAGCCGAGTTAATCTCCACCATGAAAGAACACATGGTCCAGAACTTCCTGTAATGGGGGTTGCTGTTCAGCTCGTCTTCATTTTCAGCCTGTGCTAGCAGAATGTTATCTATGATTGACGGGAATTGACATACAAGGAAAAGAATGACCACTGCTATTAACATCACAGTGAGGTTATGTTCGCGTGCAGCGGAAACCGACAACTGTTGTCGCTGTTTCTGGGACTTGCGTAATGCCCGTATCAACGCAGAATTGAGAACCATTAGAATTGAAAATGGTATCAAAAACATGAAAATCAACTGGAAATAGATTAGATAGGTCTGCTTGAAGACGTAATCTCGACCGAATTCGGTCATGTTTAGATAAATTTCTGTTCTGTTAGCACTTTCGTTTATTCTTGGTTCTGTTGTGTAATAGAACCATCTTGGTATATTGTACAGAATAGACCACACGAATATAAGGAGCATGACTTTCATTGCACGAGATTTTGTGCAGGTGTTGGCTGCGTGAAGAGGTCGACAGACTGCAATGTATCTTTCTATTGTGAAGGCAACACAGGTGTATATGGAGCCGAAATGAGCTATCAGAGAAATCGGGTATCCATATGGTACAATTATGTGGTAGTTGTAGTGATAATCCTGGAGAACATCTGGTTTCAATGCGGCATATAACGCTGGCAGCGCGAAAAAGAATATAGTTGATATTAGAATAACATTATCGTATATAGCCAATGTAACTAGGTAATATGATGTTGATGAGCGCATCTTTCTGTGACGTAGCACTATTATGGAGAGCGTGTTGGCAACCAGGCCGAACGCTGCTAAAAAAGCACCCAGTATGCCAAGTACATAGAGGTTAAAAGTTGCGACATCTGCTTGGTCCTGCGCAGTCATGTTTTTGGATACAAAACTTCCATTTTGCCTCATGGAGGTCGGGTTGGCAATGGTTGATGCAGTTGAGCTACTTAGATCCATGGCGTCTGTGAAGAGTCCTGAAATGAAGAAACAAGTTTTGAAACATTCTTTGAAACTTAAAAAGTTCGATTTATGGTCAGATTCAATTTTTTTTCTTTTCCAAATGCAAATGATAAATATGCATTGAAATACACTTCAAATCACAAGTGAGGGGCGCAGGATTTTGCAGTGGTTAATGCGTCTGCCAAGCAATCGGCCATCCTTGTGGGTTGTGGTTTGGGTCCCGCCCGGGCATCTGTCTTTCAGCCCGGACATAAAGGAGCCCCGACACCGATGTGTTGTTGGTGAGACCGTGGTGATGTGACTGAAAGGTTGCCGAAAACCATGAAAAACTCCAAATAACTTGTTCACTCAGATCACAAGTGAAACAGATCACTTCAGATCACAAGTGAAAAAACACTTCAGACCACCAATTAAACAGATCATTTCAAATCACAAGTAAAACAGATCACTTCTGATCACAGGTAAAACAGATCACTTCAGACCACCAATTAAAGAGATCACTTCTGATCACAGGAAAACAGATCACTTCTGATCAGAGGTAAAAGAGATCACTTCTGATTACAGGTAAACCCCAGATTACTTCAAATAAAATATGAGCAATCATTATCAAAATTAATATCCACTCATATTATGACTACTACAGTTATGTGATGAAACATGCATCCAATAATTAAAATATGAATAAAATTGGTTGTAATGTAAACAGTTATTGCTAATCTCCGGTCGTCTACAATTGCCTTCACTTGATAAATGACACCGACTGAACCAAATGACAGCTACCTCATTAGAAGACAAGATCGCCTGAAAAGTTGAACTTTACTGTCAATATGTCCCAAGGCAATGGCTAACAAGCTTCTGTTTTTTATCATTTAATTGTTAACGAGGCTGGGTTTTCCTGTGTGCAACCATGAGACACAATAGGTTCCTTCTCCATTTTTCATCTTTAATTTTTAATGAAGACGATATTTTTGTATATCGGGAGATACAATGGTTTCATTCTTGTTCCGTCTTCTCACATCACACTGAATTGTGGAGTGTGGAAGAGCATACATTCAATCAGCTTTATTTTATAAGGAAATAAAATGTTTGTACTTTCTGTGCTAGTTGTAGCCTGAGGCATATTACTGCAATAATTCATAAGTCATTTCTTAAGAGGAAATTTTTATCAAAGTTTCTCTGAATTAATATATTTTCTCCTTGTTAATAACGATGTTAATTAAAAACACATGAATACTTAGAAGCGCGGAATGGCACAGTGGTCAGCCCAGCAATCTGCCAACTTTGGCGGTTGTGGTTCGAGTGCTGTTCGGGGCACCTGGGAGAGACAGGAGCCCCAACACAGACGGGATGTTGGTGAGACCGTGGTGATGTGGCTGTGAGATTGCTGAAAACCACATAAAACCCCAAATCACTCACTCACTGGAATACTTGTCTGAAATTATTTGCTGTTATAAGCAGTTTGTCAATTTTATGAAACTGCTCCGATATTACAGTCCTTCAACCAAAATTGTTGTGGTTTTAATCCAAATTTGCCTGGTTACAAAACAGAAATTGCCAGAGAATGCTGGTGCCGGAAGCTATATGGTGCTATAGGTAATCCACAGTTGCTCAATTATAAATTGTTCATGAGTTGAAAGAATGCAAAGTTTGTTTTTGAAGTATAAATAACATAAGGTTAGGTCAGATGAAGTGAGGATACACTATACTGATGGAAAGAGATAAAGGAACGGCAGTTGAAAACAGTGTATTGTGAAATATCATTGTAGTTTTCCATGGGATCATCTAGAGACAGACATATCAGATGCTGACAATTCATTTGTTTCCTTTGCTGATTAAACTAGGCGAAATGTTCAAAATGCTCCAATAGTAAAATGTAATGTCTGCCTTTTCCTTCCTTCCCATATTGTGGTGCGGGATGGCACAGTGGTTAGCATGTCGGCCCAGCAATCCGCTAGCCTTGACGGTTGTGGTTCGAGTCCCACCGGAGCACCTTTCTTTCAGCCCCGGGAGACTGGAGCCCTGACACCGACGTGATGTTGGTGAGACCATGGTGATGTGGTTGAAAGATTGTCGAAAACTATTTAAAACCCCATATCACTGACTCCTTCCCTCATTTGTTTCTATGTGTAGGATAATACATGGCTCCGCGGGATTAGTTGGAAATAAAGGCACGAGGGATAGGGAAAGCCCGCGG
>JAUELE010263984.1:0-10251 GCA_031471655.1 Diodora aspera | reverse complement strand
TTCCTGGCGCCACCCTTGCTTCTATTGTCAACTGGTTTCCAAAGACCTGTCTTCTGTAACGTTAGTTCCAGTGTCAATAACAGTGCAACAAAGTATGCCGTGCTGCTAACTCAATAGATGAAGAACATCTTTGACATTTGAACAACCAAACCGTTTTAGATCACTCTCATTGCCAATGGAAATTGTGACATCGGCGAAACATACACGACATAATTCAATCTGCATGGTAAAGATAGGCATAAATCAGACGGACGCTCAGAGAGCGGAATCTAATGGGAGAGGCAGTTATGACGTTAAAAGAGAATCAAGGATGTTCCAATATCCGATGTTTCCTAAATAAAAAAAGATATTATTTCTGAACTGTGGTACAAAATTGGGAACCGATTACGTAATGCATAAGGGAGTGACCATTTGATTTTTAAGAAAGATCTCTCCACGCAAACTATTTTTGTATCTAATGCATTGCGATAATCTATGTTTTCTTACATACTTGCCGACCAACTTGAGGGGTACGTTTGATTTTTAACATAATTACAGGATTTTAAAATGTAGTTAAAAGACGGCGATTAAGGTTAATTGGGATCTCTGTATCTATTTATTGATTTACTTTGTTTTCTCCAAACTTAACTGCAAACTGTTTATTTTCAAAACCTATCAGCCTTCCCCTCCTAAAAATCAAATGGTAGCATTCAAACTGCCATGTAAGACAACAAAGAAGGTCTTCCTCTCGTTTCAAGTCACTCTCCATACCGCCCGGTTCCCTTCTCCACAGTACTGAACTTCTTGGTCGGATGCTGGAGTTAATGTCGTCATCCACAGAGATGTGAGGCCATCAACACTGAAAACTTACCTTCCAAGCCAATTGGAGTTCTTCTTGACGATGTTGACGGGTCAAGGTCATTCCCCGGAATGGTCCAGAGGCTTGAATTCCATGAGCAAGGAGTCACATGGTGATGTTGCTGATAGACCAAATGCAATGGAAGCAAAATAAGTCAAAGGAGGAAGCGATATCATTGATACAGGTAGCCGTCCACCTCGCGAGTAACAACACGTGCTCTGGTCCTCCTTGTCTGTCTCTTTGTAAGTAACAACACTTCTTATGGTTTGGACTTCTTGGCTTATTGCTTAACGATGTTTCAGTATATTTTTGGATAGAATTGTGGGCATTGCTTCTGTGACGACCGGGAGGGAGCAGAGGGACTACAGCCCCCCCCCCCCCTGTCGGGGTGTATGTGTTTTATTGTGTTATTTTAATATGTGTGCATTTGGGGGGGGGGGGGGTCAGCCCTCACGTCGGGGAATTCCTGGCGCCACCCCTGGTGATGAGGGTCATTATTCCAAGTTTCAAAGTAGATTGAAGCAGAGCGATCGAGACACCCAGTAAACAACTCCCTGGCCTATTTTTGAAGCTCCCTATTGTCAAACCTTTCCCGATGATTTGAAAATGTCATTATGTGCGCAGTTTTGGTGGAACAATACTTGGGGCAACAGACTTTTTCAAACACCAACTGTACTATCGATGAATTAAAGACGTATAGCTTACATGGGGGCATTCGGTTCCTTCATTCTAGGACCTGAACATCCTGAATCCTACCTCCACATCCCATCACACTTTTGATGGCCTGCGTCTTCATTTAGTATTCGTTGGCTAGATAGTTGTCCCTTGGCGGTTTCAATACCCAAGATCGAATGATACTCTTACAATGAAAGCTTCAAATCAGTCTTCCTTAACACCAATGATTCTTAATAAATATGGAGGCTTGATGAAGTGTTTCTTGAGTATTTAGACAAAAGCATCCAAATAATTTCCCACTGGAAAACTGAACTCAATTGGTACATGGACACAACAGGTATTTAGCTCTTCACAAGCAAGTGTAGTTGCTACATGTCATAAAGATGCTTTACTTCTATTTTCACGAGTCCTTTTGGACATTCTTTCCATTTTTTAAGAGAATATCAAATTTCATAATATTTCTGACAATTTCACTTTTTAAGGTTTGTATTATGAAACCTAATGTCACTGGGTATGTCAAGCCTCAAAGTCCCCTTCATTAGTCTCTGTGTTTCTTGAATGTAAATCACTATGTGTGTTGGCATTGCATCACTGCGTATTCGGTCATTGCTATTAAGTAAGTTTCAGACTGTATTTCAGTCTCTTTTCCACAGAGTAGATGTATAGAGAATCCAACAGGCTAGATAATGAAAATATAGTCTAGATTACACTTGAACTCCTCACTGGGCGCCTCTTACTGAGTTATATATCTAGCTAACAACTGTCATATTTTATCTTTTTAAATTTCTTAGGACTGCATGGGGCAGAGTCTACTGTTAAGCCCTTACCTTCCGACATAGCTTATATCAAATGACCCCTTAGGAATTTCACTAGTCCTTGTTAATTTTATATTTAAAGCCTTTAGCCAACTACTAAAGCAAGTCTAGCTAGCTTCTATTCTATGAAACTGTGTATTGTAGGAGCCAGGCTCTTGAAGGTATAACATTTAATATAATAAAATAAGCAAAAATATTTCATAGACTATATTTTATAGTCTAGAACTTCTCTTACTGTGGTTACTGGTCTTTTGACTTTACCTGCCACTGACCATTACAACTATCTTTTTGTTTTAAAAAAAACCTTATTTGACTTCTTCAGCCAGTGGGATCTTTAGTTACTGTCATGAAGGTGTGTCTCACTTCAGATAGGCATCAGGGTATGTGTTGTATGAAATACTTTTTGTCAAGAATCTGAGTCGAGGCATATATAGAAACGTGAACGTCATTTGACTCTTGAATAGTACTCTCTGTCTGTATGGTTAGAAAAGAAACTTATGTCTAGACGAGAAAGCATGCCCGGGTCAAGGGGGGCACTGGGGCCCCTGGGGGGGGGGGGGGGCACATGCCCCCCCCCCCCCCCCCCTTAGCTAGCCCTTTTAAATTTCCTTGTGTTATGTCAGCATCAAATCAACCAGCAAAATATTATGAAAACTCGTGAAATGAGCTGAAATTGCACCATTTTGCATGTTATTTTTTTCCAGAGGAACACGCTCCCGGATCTCAATAGAACATGATGTCCTTCATAATCTATGTTGCGCCCCCCCCCCCCTTTTACACAAATCCTGGATCCGCTCCTGGAAAATACACTGCCTTTCCATATATTTTAGCAATTGTACAAATTTAGGGTATTGGCAGAAGTGCATATTTGGATCACGTTCATTTCAGCTGGCCTCGGGCCTGACTAAGGTGTCTCATTTGAGCTGGACGTCTTCGTCCAAAGCTTGGTTTACCACTCAGTGGGGACACTGCTGAGACTACAAGCACCTCCGGGCAATAACAGATAATAATGGCATTCAGGACCGGAAATGTCTAGTTGTTATACCACGGAGGTAGACTTGTCTCAATTTGACGGTCGTCGAGAGATTTAATCTGGACGTTGTCCAAGACTTTTCGAGTTGTCAAAATCGTTATTTGAGAAAGTTTCCGGAAATGTCGTCTTCTGCCACCACTGAGCCAGACCCGTCTAAATTTGACAATCAGCAGGGGGACGACTCCACGCTTCTGTCCTCAACACTTAAATCACCGTTCGATCATCCTGACAAAGGATTCTCAGTTAAGACAGTAGGAGTGCATTCACATCCGGTCAGACAGGTTTCTTCTTGAGAATAATTATTATCATTTTACAGCTTATTAGACATCTAGTGGGCACATTTATGAAGTATCTGTAGGAATATTTCGTATATGGCTTTGCTTTAACATGTCATATAAAGACTCAAATTGGACCTACAGTTGACATAAAATGCGTGGTTAAATAATGAACAAGAAGGGATTTTATGGGGTTTTTTCATTATCCATATTCTGCTTTTGTATTTTTAGGTTACGTGAACAACATTTCAATTTGGTAAGAATACTAATTAAGTTGTTATCTCAATATTTTAACAGGATGCATACCTCAGCATTTATTTCCATAAACTGTGGTCAGAATTGGACCGTTTATCGCTCCACGCCATTGTTCATGGTCCAGGTAAGTCTTCGTGGTCTGGTAACTAAATTCGGGCCGCGAGTATTGCAGAAATTTGAAGAAAAAAACAAAACATTCATCATAACTTGCCAAGTCGAATATTGTAGGTTTCCATTTGAAACCTCAACCTCCAATAATCCCCGCACATTCTACACGTATCTTGGATTTAAGATCAGATACTCAGACATGACCTCCAAATGGTGCTGGTCATCCGAGTTTCTGACGGTAAATTGACCTAAGAATATCTCATGAAGTAAAGTATTTAGGAGTAAATTATGATCCGGCCAAAGCATGAAGTATGTTCAAGTCATAATATAACGTCATAAACGTGGACTAACGCGAAACAAGCCCATCCTTTCCCCGTGTCCATGTCTCTGCAAGGGTTACAGCCGGTGGAAGAGCTGCACTTTAATTTGATGGGGAACTCTCATATGTACGTATCTTAGACAGTCCTTGTAGCTAGTGACATGCCCGGATAGAGACATGCTAGTTGAAAAGTCATTTTTCACATGAAATTGTCATTAGGGTCTTGATTCAGCTACACATGTACAGTCCTATCACACCTTCCTGGGCACCAATGCGGGCAACCACTCGACGTTTCATCGATGACGTATGTCTCGTGTTAGGACACTGAGATCTGCCACATGTGTCTGCCCATCTTCGGTCATGCAGAAAATGTGTGATCTGGCGTTGTCCTGCTGCAACATTCCAAAGAGCTGAATGGAGTAAAAAATCATTGGGAGTACGGATCTCATCCCGATACCTCTGAGCATTCAAACTGCCACGTAAGACAACAACGTAGGTCTTCCTCTTGTTTCAAGTCACTCTCCATACCATCAGGTTCCCTTCTCCACAGGACTGAACTTCTTGGTCGGATGGTGGAGTTAATCTTGTCATCCACAGACATGTGATGACATCAACACTGAAAACGTACCTTCCAAGCCAATTGGAGTTCTTCTTGACGTTGTTGACGGGTCAAGATCATTCCCCGGAATAATCCAGAGGCTTGAATTCCACGAGCAATTAAGGAGTCACATGGTGATGTGGCTGATATACCAAATGCAATGGAAGCGAATACGTCAAAGGAGGAAGCGAATACGTCAAAGGAGGAAGCGATATCACTGATACAGGCAGCCGTCCACTTGGCGAGTAGTAACATGTGCTCTGGTCCTCCTTGTTGGTCTCTTTTTAAGTAACAACACTTCTCATGGTTTGGACTTCTTGGTTTATTTCAGTATGCATTCTCACAACGTCTGGAGATGTGTTGTTACTTTTCATAACCCTCCAACTTATGAGTGCCACTCAAGGATATATGGTCTCTTTTTGATGGAATTGCCATAAAAGATTGAGATCGTCGTTCCAATGGATGTTGTCATTTTATTAAAGTCGAAGATTCTTGCAGTATGTGTCTTTGTAGCTCTCATAATGACCATATTGCTCTTTCTTGTTGTTTGGGTGCATGAAGGGACATATTTTTGTGCTCATTTTTCAAATAAGGAATCTCTCTGTTGATTGATTCTACTTCCATACATCCAGTTCATAGACCTCGTGATTTTGTTCAAAATTATATTTTCCATAACTTCCGTAAAAAAGTTCACAGATTGCAAGTGCCAGAGCTGATCCTGACACACTGCTCATGTTTGGTCAATAATTTGCCAGTCATTTTTAAATTTCAGTTTGGTCTGTTACTGAACAGAATTACATTTCTCAAATGCTTAGTGTCATTTGCTCATCAGTTTAACTGGATCCCGTTATTTCTTTTCCACCTCCTAGCTTCAAAGACTCAACATTGAAAACATGAACCCTTTAAAGTGAACCCTGGGAGATGTACTAGGAGATGTGAGGTGAGTTGACCTTGTGCAATGCACATGTCACGAGCTTGCAAAGTTAAGCACCATCAATGGATGGGTGATCGGCTGGCTTTGAAAGCTTCAAGGCCTTCAAGAGTTCGCCCCTGCCTCGCACTGAGACGCTGGCAATGTCAGTGGTGTCACCATGGGCAAGTAGCTTTACTCATAAATTGCCTCAGTTCACCCAGCTGAAATTGGGTACCTGGTCGGAAAGTGATGATAGTTGTGAAAGTTAACCTTCTAGCGCTTAACAGGCAGCTTGGGTTAGATACTCCCTGGGGAGTTGAGATATGCTCTTGATTGTACATTGTTCGAATGACCAGGGTAATAATGTGGAGCGCTTCGAGCATGCCCCTTTGTAGTGTGGAGTTTGGCACGATATAAGTGGCCATATTATTATTATCATTATTACAAAAAAAGACTTATTCAACAGTGAGCAAATTTATTCTTCATTTATACATTTATTTACAGAGAACCTTTTGCATAGGGATCAAACGGCTTAGATCTCGTCTCCTGGTCACAGGGCAAACACATACTCAACGAGAAATACAATATGATGCAAGCAGATATAATACAAAAGAAAGCAGATAGAGTACAGAACAACTGAATGCACCAAAACACAAGATGAGACCTTGGCCTATTACCCAAAGACATTTCAGTTAGGTCATAAAAGCATGTTGAACTAGAGATCAAATGGGAGATGGCTGTTTTAAGTGAGATGCTAGGATGAACCTACCTGAAACTCACTTCATATAAATTGCTGAACTGTTTGCTATCAATACAAAATAAATCAACTGATAATCAATACACTTCACCAAAGATCATGATATTACAGTTTGATCTGTATCTATGGCCTAATTTAAGAACAAGATCCCACGATGCATCATAAACCAATAAACCATTAGTCCGATTAGCCCTGTTGTTAGAGCCCAAGAGTCGGTTATCATGACAACTTCGGGCACCCTGAAGACCATTCCACGAATTCTGCATTGTAGACGTGAAGTAACGACCAAGCCTTTGTGAGAGAATCTGATATGACCTCACCAGTTACTGACCCCAGGCAGGGTTGTTGTTGCAACAAAAAAGCAAAATGAGAGGTTTGCACCTTTTTTTTTAGAACAATCTTCAAAGACTTTATTTCAATTTTTTAAAATGAACAAATTTGAACTGATGGTGTATTTCTCCAAACCTCACACAGCATTTCAACATTCATCAATACGGAATCAAAATGGCAGCATTCCCAAGAAAAAATTGAAAGGAAAGTTTCATAAGATTCTGCTAAAAGGGAAGATCAGTATGAAAAAAAAACTTGGTCCTCGAAATTGTTGTTCTTTACACTCTTAAAATATATTCACAAACCAGTGGATTCTATTATCAACGTGTAAAAGATACAGAAAATGTAAACTTCGGCTCAAAGAGTTTTTCCAAAACATTTACAAATTCAGAACATGTCTCTAAATTTTTTCACGCATTTATTGCACTATATTTGTATCACATGAAAAAGTAATCATCATCATCATCATCTAGATAACTGCCCTCCTGGTTCCAGGAAGACTACAATTGAGCTCAACAGTTCTTTAACAAGATGCACTATGCTCAGGTGGTATCTTCTATAAAAATACAAGCAGGCATCTTACATTCAGAGCATATTTACAGTGAAATCTGGATAAGTAAAACTACAAGGGACTGTGGAGTCTTTTCTAAATTATCCGATATTTTACTTATCCGAACCCTGCCAAGCAGTCACAATGAAGATAAAAGGACATGAAATTACTGGGCTTGTTCGAAGTTTTGCCTGAACAGTTTGTACATCAACACATTAAAGTGTTAAAGAATGACTGCAACACAAACAAACATAATGAAAACACTCTCTAAACTGGGTGTTCTGTCGAGTGAGTTGTGTCCATTGGGATGATCACTTGTGTATTTTACTTATCCGATTGAATTTAATGAATTAATTGAAGGGATCTTGAAAAACATTTTAATTATCCAGAATTTTTCCCTAAGTGATTTTACTTATCAATATCAAAATAATGATGAATAAAGAAGAAACACCCTGGGACCACATGTTTTACTTATCCGGATGTTTTACTTTTCCAGATTTTTCACTTATCCGGATTTCACGGTATATACTTATAACAATGACCTTACACACTTCTTGCAGTCCTTTATTCCACATCTGAAGCAGTGAATCACAACTATGTATTTAGTGTTGGCCTCAACAAGTCCAAAAACACATCCTCTAGCATCAATATTTCTATGAACGCCCACTTAATGTGTTAATAAAGAGGACTGAAACTCGTCCCTTACAATTTTGAAGCACTCCTTGGTACTGTTAGCTGCAGAGTGCCATGCGGAGGCGTATCTGAAGAAATGGTGCCTGTGGCAAGCACTGAAAGCCCCACCATAACATCTGGGGGCAGGGGGTGATTTCAAACCAGATTATAGTGCCCCCCCCCCCCCCTGAAGTGGGCTCAGGGCACATGCTTTATATACAAATATCCAAGCACCCAAATCAACACAGCATGTCACAAACTCTCAGTATAAAATGTGTGTGAGCTGAAGTTAACAGGGCTTCTACTGTTATTGAGCTCTATCACAAACATGTCCTTTAACAATAAAAACTCCTTGATGTCAAATGTGTGCCCTATTACATGTGGTTGTCTCCGAAGTGCAGCACCACTGGGTCAACTGGGAAGCTGAAGTGTTGTACTAAGTTGTACCTCGTTGTATCTTGCAGTACCTTGGGATTTGGATTTTTCAGGACTTTCCAAGACTTTTTCTCTGTTTTCTGACTTTTCCTTCTACATTTGTTTATTTCCAGGACTTTAAAGGGACCCTATCTCAAGTATGACCAGTAGATGCATTTTCAGAGACCTATTTTCACAGTCTCCTTTTTCGATGGTTTCATATACCCCAAAAGCGTTTGCTCACAAACAGGTCATGACAAAGGACTTTACATAAAACAAAGACAAAGAGAACTGCTACCTTTAAATGTGCAATATCGTCTCTTCACAACTCGTACAACTTTCTACACAAACATTTCTCTACAAAGTTAACATCACACTTCAGTTTTCTTCTTAAGTTCTGGCTAAAATCAAAAGTTTCAACCAGCAACATTTGGACATTTATGACAACAACAACTGGACTCCATGTCTATTTTGGGGGAACAAATCTCTTGGCTTGGATACGTCGAATCTCTTCCACCTGTCCTTTCAAACTTTTGTGTAGAGAGTTCAAACTCTCCTGAAAAAAAAAATAAATAACACTCAATATTCATGGTCATCCTATAAAACCTGAAAACAAGATTAAAATAATATTTTCATGAAAAAAAAATTTCAGTTTTTCTCTCACTGCTTGAACCAAATTATGTTATCTTAAACTACAGACTCTAATTTTTTATATGATGTTTAAAAATTATTTATCAACAATATTAAAAGAGAAATATATTTGAGTTATTTTTGTGTTACATCCACAGGCAATCTTACATCCAAAACACATCATGATGTGCAAGATGCAAACAGAGATCAATGGAACAGTGAAAGCAAAAGATCTCATTTCAGTTGTCTTGAGGCCCTGTTCTGTCTTATTGACAAAACGTCACTCTCCCGAAGCCTCATCATGCCTGAATGTTAGACTCATATGTCACTCCCAAGGAACGTCATGGTGCCTGAATGTTTCAATCATGTCCCTCCCAAGGAACGTCATGGTGCCTGAATGTTACAATCATGTCCCTCGCAAGGAACATCATGGTGCCTGAATGTTACAATCATGTCCCTCCCAAGGAACGCCATGGTGCCTGAATGTTACAATCATGTCCCTCCCAAGGAACGTCATGGTGCCTGAATGTTACAATCATGTCCCTCCCAAGGAACGTCATGGTGCCTGAATGTTAGACTCATGTACTCATCACGTCACTCCCCAGAAGCCACATGGTATCTGAATGTTAGACTCATGTACTCATCACGTCACTCCCCAGAAGCCACATAATGTCTGAATGTTAGACTCATGTACTCATCACGTCACTCCCTAGAAGCCACATGGTGTCTGAATGTCCGACTCATGTACTCACACTTTCTGCTGACAGCTGGTGGTACTCCTCGAACAGCCTGGACTTGTTGATACTCTGCTGTTCCTGTTCCTCTTTTTCATACTCCTGGATCAGCTCATGTCTGAAATAATAATGTTGAGTCTGATATAGCGCTAAATCCAGCGCACCCCACTACGCACTGCTCAAAGCGCTTCAAGCATTACAAGCAGACAGAGTCAGCAATATCCCCCGCCATGGGGCTAAAGATAATGATTTGAACGCACAATCTCATTATTTACTACAAAACTACATAGAAGATAGGATGACACATTTGGAAACATAATGTATCAACAATATAG
>JAUELE010263973.1:0-10251 GCA_031471655.1 Diodora aspera | reverse complement strand
CCCCCCCCCCCCCCCCCCCCCCCCCCCCCCCCCCCCCCCCCCCCCCCCCCCCCCCCCCCCCCCCCCCCCCCCACATCTAGTCTGTGACACCGGCAGATACAAACGAATATTTTTTCGAGTTACAAATAGCCAGCGTCATTACGAACCTTTTCTCAGAGGGTTTACCGAAGAATGTTCCTAAGATGTTTTAATGCTTTCCGAATATTGGCCGAATGCATGTATTTGCAAGTGGAAAATTTCCGAAGGTTTACAAATATTTTCAAGATTCTATCGGAAAGTTCATAATGCCTTTTTTATTTCTAATGTCTAGCATGGGGGTGAGAAAATAGATAAGGCCATTCTTAACCATGCTTAACCGACACATATAATGCTATATCTGTTGTGCATTATACGTGATATGTACATACTTGTATGTATATGTATCGCTCCAAAGGTTGATTATTGAAAAAACAAACATTGAGTTTGACGACGTACATGTATCCAACGTTAAGAACTGTGAGAGTAATGGTTCAAAATGTATGATTTTATTATCTTGTCTTACAATTGTTGCATGTTCCATGCTTTCCTGAAAACGTACACGGAAGAACATGATCTTGAAGTAACAACTGTCTCTGGAAACACCTATTGCGAACGCACCCGAAGCCAAGCCCGTGATGTCACGCCGTTTGAATATCCTCTTTTCCTCTTTCGCCCGTGCAGGTTTTCCTTTGAAAAGAGTTTGACTGAGTTTGACTCTGTCTAAGTATATTCCTTACTGCTCTTTTATACCCAGATTCATTCTAATTTCAAGCATTAGCTTGTTATGCGCGATAATTTTTAATTGGAAGTTGTTCACTTCATTACCGTTGTGACACTCTTTGTTATTTTTGCGTCATTTTTCACCTTGCATCCTTATATTTTTTTGGAGGCTTCCTTCATTATTTATGCCTGTGGTGGGTTATGTTCTACCGTTAGCCATTTGTGTATCTTAATTAGTTACACTCTCCTTTCATGAACGTTTGTTCTTTTATGTCTATCCTTTGACCGTGAGGTCGTAACTTTACATATATTTCAGAATGGTGGTGTGCAGCAAGTGCATGTCGGCTCTAGACCCGCATCCTTGTTGTTTTGATTGCAGAAAACCCTGCTTTTAGGATGGCCGCTGTCCTTCCTGTCCTTCTTCTTGAAAGTTCAGGGGGCTACACAGAAGAGTGCCACGGAGCAACGAAGAAGAGCCGGACCTTCTTCATCCAAGACCTCCACCACCATCACGACGAACTCCACGTCCTCCCTTGTGGCCGACTTTGCTACCACGCCTAGGCTTCTGCGTATGTCTGGGCCCACACCCACGCCTAAATCTGAGTCTCATTTTTGCTGGCAACCCCACGCCTTTGGTGTCGACTGAAGGTTCCACCACGTCTCCGCCAGACGTTCAGCTCTTCATGTCTCAGATGTCAGCCTTCATGGCGTCTTCCAAGGTGTTCCAGATCCCCGGACTCTCCACGATCAGGTCTGCGAGGCCTACAACACAGCGTACGCCCAGGAGTGTTTCATCTTACCCATTCAAGCGCCACAACAAGAAGAGACGTAAGAACGAAGCCACGTCGCCGCTCTCCTACACCTTTTAGCATTAGGACTCACGATTCAGACTCCGATGATCAGTCTGGACCTCTGGAAACTCCTGATGCCGTACGCTTGGTAGCGGACCACCTCAACTTTCCCTCACCTTAATCCAGGGAAGATGACGTGCTGTGCGTGTGGACTACGGATGCAGAGATCTTCATGGGCGCAACCCATACTACAACTGGCTGCTTACCAAAACGATGCATTTAAGGAGCTACTCTCAGGTTCCTCCCTTAAAGCTTGTACCTCCAATTTGCTAATTCATGGCTCGTCCCATGCCAAGGAGACCCAGCCGATGGACGCAGATCTCTTCTTACTTCTTCTTACTTCCAAGACGTTCGCCACGTCTAAAGACGAGAAAGCCTTCAAGGACGATGACAATCACATCAGGGCTTCCCTCTGTTGAGGTGTGTTTCGTAATCAATTAATAAATCAAACTTCCAATACATATATGCTAACACAGAATCATCGTGTGGTAGCCTACTGGTCTTTATTCAAGTATTGCAAAACACGCCAGTTTTTATTACAAATCACGTCGACTCAACTATTACAATTCAGGTCAATTTTGTATTACAAATCACGTCAAGCTGTGTATTACAAAACACGTCAGCATTGTATTACAATTCACGCCGGTATTACAAAACGCCCAATTTGTATTAAAAATCACGCCAGTATTACAAAACAAGTCAATTTGGTATTACAAAACGCCTCGGTATCACAAAACGCACCGATTATTACAAAACGCGCCTTAACACATTCTTGCCACCATAAATGATTTGCTCCAACGCCTCCACCCTTTTGTCATCCTAAGATTCTGATCAAATGGACGAGAACCCCATTGATTTAAAGGTTGAGAGAGAATTAGTACTCAAGGAGACTTCAAGACTCATTCGCACTACAGCAGACACTCTGAGCCATGCGTTGGGCACGATTACCATTGCCAGAAGACAAGGTGATCTTCTGTCGTCGTCACTTACACAAGACCTTCAACTCAGCCATGATCAGGAAAGGCCCTCTTTAATGGTCAGGTCAGACCCATGATCACCCTTCAAGATAGGGACGAGGCCCATCAGACACAGATCAAACACTCTCGAACTTCTTGCGACAGGAATACCAGCACAAGCCCTTGCCGAAGTCCTACCAGGGAATAAGAACAGCTGTCAGAGACTCTTACAAGCCTCCCCAACGACGTCCTCCCGCCAGGAAACCAGACAAACGGAATGGACGCTCATCGAGGCCCACAGCTGCTGCTAGGGCCCCAACTAGACAGCGACTCACCAGCAGGACCCCACGACTGGTTCCTTCCGCCTCCAGTCATTAATTCGTCCGTAGACGGACGCCTTGACACCTACCACAGAAACTGGGATATGTTAGGAGATCAGTTTGTTTTCAACATTTTACTTCACGGATTTCGCCCGCCGATTAGCCATCCTCCTCCTCTCACCACACGTCCACTTGTCGGACATCAGATCTGCAAGCAGGGCGACTTTCTGAGGGCAAATATTCAGACCATATTGAATCGACCAGAGTTGGCCCGCATGATCGATAAAATGATGATCTTGTACAAACACATATTGCGCCACCGCCTGATGAAGGTAAACAAGAGCAACACTCTATGGAATTTCAACATCAATTCCCCTGCCTGCAGAATGAAGGCCATTCTAATGCTGTGTGAAGATCCAACTAATGCTTGCACAAGGGACACCGAGGCCTTCTCCAACCCAAAAATAACAGATGTGGATATTATCATTTAGGGAGTCCCGAACCAGCTGTATTCACAGTGCCTCCACGCAATCCAGCAATGAGGTGTGGAGGCACGGAAGTTCTTTGCAGCTTTGTTAAGCACCAGGCGAAAACTCAATGTGGCGATAGTCGCCAAAGACCTGGCCTTGGCCTATGTGTCCTTGGGAGAATTCCTGACCAGCAACTGATAATGAACAACCCCACGGCTCATATAATGCTTGTTCTTCAACTTTCTGTTGTCACATAAATAAAGTGTGAGTTGGTAATGGACTATTGTTTCCTTATGTAGCGTTCTTACCCTGGCCGAGGGACCTGATACGTAGCTGAATTCCTTCGAGAGAATAGATGCCCAGACCGAAAGAGTACTAACCACCTCTCACTCAACCAGACACTCTCATCTCTTAGCAATTTCGGACGCTGCCACCAACTACACTAGCTAACGGGGTGTAGTTCCCATAGACTTGGGCTGTCAAAATGACACCTGGACACCAAGTTCGATCTGTTCAATACCGAACAGAGGGAGAGACCGAAATATGTGGATCCGACCCCGCCTGGTAGGGCTTTCGGGGCTTTCTGTGCTGATTACCTCCTCTTCACCCTCAAAACACTTAACCCATGGACCCAGTAGCGTAATGCTAAGCCGAAATACCACTAATGGAAGTCAAAGGAACAAACACACTGTAAAGATCAACCGAAGTTTATTAAAATATATAAAACCAAAGTATAAATATCTATATATAAATACACATAATTCTCCACATCATATCACAAATACGTTATTATTACCAAATAATAACACCACATACTTAAAACCTACTACACGCTCACATTCACCCCATAATAAACCATCGCTAATACCCGAAACACCCCGGAAGAACTTCTCTCCCAGCCAAGGAATAACTGACCTACTTACAGGCTAGCAGACGACAGAACGATACAATGAGCAGCCGGGCGACCACTCACTTGCCTACAGGTCTCTCGCTGACTAATCAATAATTGTCGTCGCATAAGACGAAAGACTAACTACTGCTTACTCTTTAAGTACAATAGGCCAAGCCTAACAACCTGTGCTACCTTCATACACCTATGCATAATACCCATCAACCAATGACTAAGGCCATACAACCCCGGGTATAAACTCACAAGGGGGAATACAACCCCGGGTTGGAAATACAAGGGGGCACGCAACCCCGGTTCTAAAGTAACAGGGGGGAATGCAACCCCGGGTCTGGCAACCCCTGGGTCTGCAACCCCGGGTCGGAAGTACAAGGGGGAATGCAACCCCGGGTCTGGCAACCCCTGGGTCTGCAACCCCGGGTCGAAAGTACAAGGGGGAATGCAACCCCGGGTCTGGCAACCCCTGGGTCTGCAACCCCGGGTCGAAAGTGCAAGGGGGAATGCAACCCCGGATCTGGCAACCCCTGGGTCTGCAACCCCGGGTTGAAAGTACAAGGGGGAATGCAACCCCGGGTCTGGCAACCCCTGGGTCTGCAACCCCGGGTCGAGTGACACATAGCTAAAATTACACCATCATAAACGACCCCTCTAGAGAAACGAACCCTCTAGATAAACGAACCCTCTAGAGAAACGAACCAACTAGAGAAACGACCCCTCTATAGGAACGACCCCTCTATAGAAACGACCCCTCTAGATAAATAAACCAACTAGAGGAACGACCCCTCTACAGAAACGACCCCTCTGTAGAAACGACCCCCCTAATGAAAACGACCCCTCTATAAAGTTACAGGGGGTGTTTTATGGAAAGACACTGTCTAAATTAATATCTAAGTACAAAAATAACTAACAATACGAAACATGGAATCACTGACAATACAGGGCAAACAAGGCGACGAGCAGACAAACCTAAAAATCACTTACATCTCCTAGAGGTACAGTTTAGCACATACTGATTATTATGGCTGAATACAATACAAGAAAATATAAGTTCTCAGGTGACATGGTCAAGAGGAACGAATATATCTAACACTTATACGGATACACAGGACTGACCCAGCGCTTAAGGTTATGATCTCGCCCTACAAATAACATAAACAACTCCTGCCCCTCAACCACGCAAAATCAGGTCCATACCTACAGTTTGCTGGGCGGCACTGAGTTCCCGTGGAATTACACACAATTCCAAACTCCCTGAGGGGAGCCAAGGTTAACTCCAGGCGACTATGTGGCCATCCAAGGACCGAGCCAAATTCTGGGCGTCCCCGCTACTACCCCCATACACAAAATACTCCCAGAGGGAAGACGGGGGGTGAGTCCCCGCTCCGACCCTCCACCTCACAGACGACCCATGTCTCTACATTACAACATAAAACATTGATATCCCACGCTACCACAGCGTGCGAGCTGTTAAAAAGTCAGCTTATTTTACGTCGCTTTTTGCCTCCCGAAAGGAGGCTATATCGGCGACGAACGCGTGCGAGCTGTCTTATAGCTTTTGGAACAATTGACGATCACTGATTGGTCGGTTAGGTAGCCGCCTTTCAATGATTGGACAACACCACTTTAGGGTAGCCTCCTATCGGGGGCAGACAACTCTCGAGTTGTTACACCCTACAACAACCGAGATAAATACATTTTAGCGGTACCACAGTCTAGATAAGGGGAGACTAGCGATATGCAAACTTCAGAAATGAGGCAACACCCCAGATCATGTCACTTACCATACATTGGTCTATAAAAGTATATGAAATTTACACCGATTTCTCATTTTTGCTCTTGGAAATCCACACTTTTACAGGTGGTGCGTTTTCAATGGAGTTCAGTATATTATGAAACGGGATGAAATTGCACCGTTTTGCAAGTTAATTTTTCACAATTTTCCTGGGGAGCAAGCTCCCAGACCTGAAGAACTTGATATCTATCATGGTCTATAGTTGTTGGACCCATGTTTTGGATTCATCACAAATAACTGGTGGCCGATTTATAATATTATCGTAAAGTCTAGCTTATGTCGCTTACGACGCGATTGCACTGACGCGACTTGCTGGAACTGGCAGCTTATAACGCCTACGACTGGATATGACGGCGATCAGACGGAACTGTCAGGATACAGTTGCTAGCAGTTGTAAGAGCGCTTATGTCGCTTGCGTTCAAAAGGATACAGTCGGCAACTGGACGCAGAAGTAAAACATGTATACGGCGACAAATAGTTCCAGCCAGTCGTTGACAGTTGCAAGAGAGCTTATATCGCCCACGCATAAACGCCTTTTAGACGCTGCTCAGTCAGTTGCTGTGAATTGCTGTCAAGTGTTCTGTCTGAAGATCTGCTGCGTTTAGAAATCTGTTACGTAAAGCAACGTTAATCATGTGCCTATCATTGCGGACTGTTGTCGCTCTGGGGCGACCTGGTCTACGTGCATATTCCACGGGTCCAGTGGTTTGAAATCTCTGCCACAGTCTACCAATAGCACTCTGACTCACATTAAATCGGGCAGCAACCTGTCGCTGAGGTTGACCAGATTCCAGAAGGCCTATAGCCTGACCCCTTTCAGCACGTGTCAAAAAAACGTCTCATGATCAGCAGCAGTTTCAAACATGAAATTGAACAGCAACCGACAGAGAAAAGTCACCAATGTGTAATGTTCTACATGTACACTTTCCATTGATAGAGCGACGTGCACGTGCATGTCTTGACGTTAATTGTCAGGAATGGAGAGTTGCGAGGATATAAACGTATATAAAATACGCCCACTCGGATAGTTACGTGATAGTTTTGGATTTTTAATTTTAGAATCAGGTTTTTAATCGTACTGAGAAGATGATGTTCGTTTTTACCATGACGTGACTCTAATTAAGGCTTGCACTGAGTTAAGAGAGTCGGTAAGTGTGACTATGTTGTTATTAGTAATGAATTGCTTATTGTTAATCAATATGTTTTAAAGGAACATGATCAGAGATGGAGGTACGCCAATCTATGTTCAAAACTTGTCTTTCTGTCCATCAAGTAATATACTACCGTGCTGCATTACTTCCGATTTCTTACCCAAAGATTTCACATTAATTGAGGCGATAAAGAAAAGTGCTTCGCCTTACGCTAAAAATAGATTGCGCATTGCAATCGGAAGAAAGTGTACGTATAAGCAAATATGGAACTGGCTAAAACGATGACATGCGATTGGACGAAACGGTTACAATTAGACGAAACGGGGATAGATATTGGTCCAAACGGTGACACAGTTTGGATACAACTGTGACAACCAAAAAATACATATATCCATCTATCATTACACTGAATTATCACCGTGTTGGCTTGTCACCGTTTTAGGTACTACCCACAAAACAATGACGTCACCAAAATGGGGAACATATACATGTAGCAATTAATTGTCCTGTTTAAGGTCATTAAACAGATCGTCTGCCATTATATTAAAAAGCGTTGGGGAAATTATGCTCCCTTGAACGGTGCCTTTTTGAATGGTATGTAATGGGGAAATTTCCCCATGGTGTCTTATCATTAGTTTTCTACCTTGAAGGAAGGACAGAATGAAATTGAATAGATTACCAGATATACCTTTACTGTTTGCAGGATTCCTCTTGGCCAGACCATATCGAAGGCCTTGGAGGAATCCAAAACTATTGGTAAGGTAAATTGATTTTTAATGTTGCCTTTAGCAATATCGTTTTGCAAGTTGATTATAGTATCAACTGCGCATCTTCCTTTGCGGAAACCTGATTGCTTTTTATTTAACATATTATTTGATTTATAAAATGTGTTAATCGGTTGTTAATAATAATGTCCATTGTTTTGCTTTGATGTCAATGAGATGGGCCTGAAACCAGATGGCTGTGATAGATCCTTTCCAGATTTTGGAATAGGAATGACTAAACTGTGTTTACAGTGTGGGGGTATAGTATATGTGTCCCACTCTAGATTGAACACTCTCAGTAAAATGGTGAACATTTTTGGTGATAAGTGCTGCAACATTATACATGTATATCTGGTTGGATCCAGGCCTGCGACAGTGCCTTTTTTACTATCAATAGCTTGAGTTAATTCTGTTAAGTTAATATCCTTATTGTAAAGTAGTTATTTTAAGGGAGGATCCTTGTTAAATGAGGGCATCTGTTTCTTGTGTATAATTTTGGTTGTTACAATTTTGTTGAAATACTTTAGCGAAGTCATCCGCTTGTAGGTTATTATTTTGTAAACCAGTGTTTTGATTTCTTAAGAAGCCCCTAGTTTTGTTAACTTTCTCCCAGACTCGTTTTGTGTCTGTTTTTAAATCTATTTGGTTACAAAAATATCTTAATGGTTGTTTTTTAGCATTATTTATTAACTTGTTTCCTTGCTTAGTAGTTCGGTTGGCTTTCGCTTTATAGTATGGGTTTCCTTTAGCTTTAACTAGATATTTTTTTCGAGATTGTCTAGCTTAGGAAACTTGCCGGTTCAACCAGGGAACCGACTTTACCCCCACATGTTTAGTCCTTGTGATAGATTTTTCAGCTGTTGTGAATTGTGTGTAAATTGCTCGCTCAATATATCAGGCTCGATGAGGTTCAATTCCTCAAATGACACCTCAGAGCAGAGATTATGGAAACGTGCCCAATTTGCTTTATTAAAGTTCCACTATGGAGTAAATAAATTATTTAATTTTAACTGTACATTTCCAATATCTGTTACAACGGGAAAGTGGTCACTGCCTAGGAGTCCGTATGAACGTTCCAGAGGGCGTGGCTTAATAAGTTTGAAGATACTATGGTGAGATCTATGGCGGATGGAGCATTAGAGCCTGAATCCATACGGGTCATATCTCCTTGATTGAGAACATATAAATTGTGATTCTCACATAGTATTTGTTTAAATTTACCTCGGAGGCAATTTTTGCCCGTGGTGTTCTATATTGGATTATGGACATTAAAATCCCCTGCTAACAAAGCCGAGTCCTTTAAATACGGTTTAATAAAGACAAAATGTCGTTTCGATAATCTAGCTGTATCAGGGACATACATATTAAATACATGGAGTTTTTAGCTATGACTTTGATGAATAGTAATTGCCTGAATTTCAATGTCAGGTACATTGAGCTGAATTTGATTAAACCCCATGCATGACAAAATTCAAGTTTCACCGTGTCATTGCGTAATGTCACCACAGTCTGAAATCGATTCGTTTATCTTGTCCAACTGTGCCTACTCGACGAATTAGTGACAATGAACGGCGGCAAATCATTGATATGCATAATACTGGTATGTCATGTAGGGCAATTGGGAGACAACTCAATATTAACCATACGGTCATCAGTCATCTGATACGAAAGCACAGAACGACTTGGGACGTTAAATTTAGGAAACGAAGCGGAAGACCCCGAAAAACGAGTGCTCGTGATGATAGATTGCTGGTAAGACTTGCCACACGGAACTCGAGATCGGCAAGTCCGACTCTTAGAGACAGGTGGCAAGTTAACGCCAGAGTGTCCTTCCGCACAGTGAAACGAAGGCTGAAATCAGGTGGACTTGCTTCACGTCGTCCTATTCGACGTCCTCACCTAACCCCGAAGCATATGGACGAACGGTTGCAATGGTGCACCATAAGACGCGGCTGGAATGTCCGGGAGGAGAGTTCATTAGTCGGATGAAAGCCGTTTTTTGTTAAACGTGGTTGATGGAAGAGCCCGGATATGGCAACCACGAGGAATTGCCTACCATCAACAGAACATTCAGCCAGAAATGTCCTTCGGTGATGGATCTGTAATGGTCTGGGGTTGCTGTTCTTATGATTGCAAGCTTGATCTTGTCCAAGTCAACCTCAATGGACAAAGGTACCAAAATCAGATCCTTTGAAGGGAAGTTGTGCCTCAATTTGACAATCACCCGCTTGCAAATCGTCGCATATTGATGGATGATAATGCCTGGCCCCACAGATCCCATGCAGTAAGGGATTATCTTCAC
>JAUELE010263962.1:0-10252 GCA_031471655.1 Diodora aspera | reverse complement strand
CAAAGATGCTGTATAGTAAGTTTAATTAAGTTTCATCAATATTTGTGGTTGCTAGAGGTGTGACGTCGAATTGTTTATGTACGGACAGACAGACGGACGGACGGACGCCGGACTTTCCACTTATACTAAAAACTAAGCTGATTGAAACCAGCTGAGTTAAAAATGTAAAAGTAAAAATAAATGTGTGATGTAAATTTATGTGAATTAAACGGATGCAAGTTTGTAGAAGACGTAAATGATTGACGATTATTGAACAATACAGTTGAACCAGAGCCTACATGGAGTCATTGCAAGTGAACAGACTTCTTGTAATATGCTGGTTGCAGGTGAATTCCGAGTATTGCACGGTTGGCACTGAGCGTGTTTTCATTGCACGCGAATATTATGCATTCACAAGAGAGTGTTGAGGTGGAGAGGTATAATAATATACAAGGCTGGCATGGATATTTACGCCGCTTTCTTAAACGACCCTGAATATAACCCGTTTCAGGTTACTTGAAGAAGCACGACCCCTTCCTAACACTGTTCTAGGCTTGCCCTACACTCCATCTTCCATCCTTTGCTCGTTGCCGATAGTGTGAAAAATAATATTCGAACTAATGCCACAACAAAAATATGGTGTGTTAGTCCCTCAAAATACTTTGGATGTTTTTTCCTAAACAAATTTTTCTGGTTTTGATCTCCCATCTTCTCAAATTCACACTCCTCGGAAACATGCACTAAGCATTACGTTAACAATGAATAACAGAACGTTTTTCATTGGATAAAATTGTTGGGCTCAGTGAAGAAAGATTTAGAACAGTGGCTGTGGGATGACAAAGCAGAATGATCGCTATAAGTCATGTGAAAACCAAATCACACATTATTTGAGGGTAAAACATCTAATAACTTAAATGCCCAGCCAATGCTTTTAGTGGTGGTCGAAAACGGTCAAATAGGATTTTCTAAAGGATGGCATAATTACCTTATCAATACCAACCCGGATGTGTTGTGTTTCATTGTAAGTTATTCTAGACGGTCCTAGGGTTTTGGAAGAATAACAGACAGTGCAAACTACGTTAAGGAAGACCTTTGGCGAGTAGTGTAGGCATTTTACGCTCATGATGCATCAAACGTGTGACCAGTGCAAAAGCAGTGGATCTTATATTGCTTTTCGGAGATTGTGCCTGAGGGTTTACATGGAAGAATGAAGCCGCTCAGGGTTTCAGTAATGAGGGAATCTGACAGGGTTTATATAAGAAGGCTTGGTGTTGCTTAGGAAAAATATATAGGAGCCCGATAACCAAATGCTTGTTGTAGAAGGTCACTAACATGGAGATCTTTTGCTTCCCTTTTTCGTGTGACTGACTTGCAACGTAAAATGTTAACTCAAATACCCTATCTAAGAAAACGGGCAATTTAGGTAACAGAGAAAATCAGATGGTGATGGTGGGTTGTGGTCAAACAGAAAATTAAGGATTGATAAATCGTACACAAATCGGTGTCTCACTACAATCGGTGACTATTGATGTCCAAAAGCCTTACAATAAAGAGTTACCACCCGTGGACCAATCGAGTTCATCATAGGCTGTTTGACTGAATTGCATAACAAGCTGATGTTTCCACTCAGTGAAATCAGTGAAATCATATCCTCTTGTACCCACAGACTGATGAGTGATGTTTCAAGCCAATTAAATCCACACAATGTATAACGGGGTTACAATGAAACACCGCAATAGTTATCACAAGTTAGGAACATAATAGAGTAAAATAACACATAGACTTTTCATAGTGGTTAAGTGAGAATGAAATAAGATCTACAGCCTGAAATATATGTACAAAGTCAGAAGACATTATCTCCCTTTGATGAGCAATTCTTGGAATGTCGTACTAGTTTGTGCCTGAGAGAGATTACTAACCTTAATGTCAAGGCATCCCATGCAAAATAGGACACTTAAGGTTCTGCAGAATTTTCTGCAAACTAAGATTTAAAAAGATGAAAACGGTATAAAAACGGACTATGAAGCATGATACTGTTTAAATTGCATGAACGCATGAATATCAGCTTGTATTACACCTCTAATACTTTTTCAGCTTCTTCTGAACCGAGGACAAACATAAATTATGAGTTTTGTTTTACTTATGTATGCAGCTATACACTGACAAATAACACAAGACTAGAGTTTGGATACATTGTCAATAAGAACCTATGTACAACTATTTGGTTACGGCTGTACAGAGTAAGCGTTGGACATTTTGGTTAGCAGGTTCAAAATGTCAAAGTACGTCCTATATATAGTGAGACATTGTAAGGCTTTCTCTCCGAACACACATGCAGTCGTTGTAAGTGTTTGTTACTTGGGTCATAACCGTGTTGAAGTCCTGATCTTGGAAGGTACCTATGTCCTGACTTTGAAAGAGGTCCGATCTCATAATCTGCTAAATGGTCTCACTGCAATCCTCTTCAAAGAAGGATAAATCTCGCCACCGTTCAGGTCCTTGCATAATGATCTGATATCATGACCTCCAGAGAACAAATAATTATGAACCTTCGAGGATGTCTAAATAACGTGGAAGATCCTTATGACATCTCATGATGACCAGTCCTGATGTCAATCTTCGAGAGAAATTCTTATTCCCCATGACCTTCAAGAACATCTTGAAATATCGACCTTCGTCAGTGCCTACTGTTACTACGTGAATATTGATGGGGAGCAGATTTGGACATGTCATCACAGCTGGATGTGGAGCGACAAATGCGTATACTAGTATTCTTAGGATGACCCGCTTGGAAGAAAGCACGAATTTCCCCCGAACCGGGTGTGGACAAAAGTAGAGATTCGTTGGGTTCATCGGACTCTCGTTCATTGGCCACCATCTCTGGGGTGACAGGAAGCTTGTCCACAGGGCCTGACCCCCAGTGATGTGCGTCCATGGGATGCGCATTAAGCCCGATGCGACTGTTTCGGTATCCCTGACCATTAAAGAAAGGCTTGTCGGCATAGTCCAAGTTACCTGTGGATACGCATCGTGCGTCTCTTCCCGTCATTTTCTCACGGGAGATTCGTCTGACTCTCTGGCTTGGGTCTTCACCTACAAGGAAGTAAGTCTTCTGTTCTCCTTTACCCTGGAACAAAGAAAACAAACCACATGTAGGTCTTATCAAAATGAGCCAAAATCTATTCATTTAAGCATAAAATAGTAGGCTACATGGAACTTATCGTTATTGTCAATGTAACAAAAAGAAATTGAATTCCAGTCATATGGCTGGCTGTACTCCATACGTCATCCCACATGAGTTGTTATACCAATAACAAACATTAAGTTTACTTTCCAAGACAACATTGTCTTAATTGTATTTGGTTATTATAAACTTAGGGGTGTTTTTGAACACTCGTGGGCTACTCGATAAGCATTCAGCAGTAGCGTATCACAGCTCTAAGACCTTAACTCCATATGTGACCCGACACCACGAAATGAGTCGGTTCGCGCGGAGGTAGATATTGAGTAATCCACTCTCAAAGCTAATCACCTTGAAAATACCGAAAAAAAACTTTTATTGCAGAATTGGATTCGTCATCACTTACAGTATCTAGCAAAGTTACCTAAATGATGCTAATACTTCATTAAAACACCTGAACTTGACTTTGAATGTGTTGTATCACTCCAGCCATTCGCTAATGTCCCTTGAAACAATGGCAAGGTGATCGTAATTTTTGCCCCCAATCTAGCGCAAATTACTTACTAGAGAGAGAAATGTACTCATTAGAAAGGAGAACACTTGCAGTTTCTAAACATACTTGTATTTTTCACTTTTCTAGAGCCGATCTTTAACTAAGGCACACCAAAATCTCCAAACACCTGGACTGTCCTCAAGCGTAACAGATTAGTTAGTCTTTGAAGGAAAAAAACCCTTTATGACCCTAACTCTTTTACCTCTTTGATCACACCTCACCCCCCGACGGTTCCCCAGCATTACAGATTTAATTGTCTTCGGGTAATCACCTCAAACAGACAAACTAATTATCTAATTATAAGTAATCATGTTAATTCTTTAACATTCCGCAAACACATATTTGGGATTAGAACATCTTAAATATTTTTAAACATCTTAAATGTTATACCTATTTTGTATGCAATGGATAATATATATATGTTATTAACTTATTTTTAGTTGCTATGGACCTTTGTTAACAAACTGAGCCAATCTTTAAACTCGTTATTCTCAGGATTGTCAAATTCATGGTTGTGGTGAAATGGGTTACAATTTTGCTGATAACTTCAACACTTTTTGTGCTACAGCAAAAAATGAGGTATCAGATTACAGGTTGTCATGTGCTCTTTGCAAATATATTAATAACTCAAAAGTTCAATTTTGCGCCAAGTGTCTCATTTCGTGGTGTCGGGTCACATATACTTATATAATTATGTCTTTCGAAAAATTCGGGTAGGTCTTTACACTGACCCTTTAATAGTTGGGCTATATATGCGGAAGTCAGTCCCTACTATGTAAGTGTATTATTACAAATTGCTGGCCATCTCTGGTGAAGATAACGAGTGAATTGTTAAAGGGCTTAAACTTTATTTTTCAGTAAAGTGTTGACCATGGTAACAACACTAGCTACTACTCTCATCTGACTAAATCATAAAACATATCACCTTCTATGACTATCATCTCGTCTAACAGGTATATATACGAAAGGATGTTGCTCTTGCTGAGGGCAAAACGTGCCATGCGGTGGTGGATCCACACATGCTAACGTTCGACGGACGGTAAGAACACTGTGATATATCTAGTAAAACAAATTACGACAACAACATGCATGTGAAGGTATATTCCCACTTTTGGCCTAGTTGATGTTACGTTCGGCAACTTCATTGGCCGATCCAAATAGCACATGTTCTCGTTGAATCGAGAGTTGGAAAGAATCAACTAGTCAATTCGCAGCGTCCCCGAGTCGAAATAAAGAAGTCGCGTTCTGATTAAGTTCATTTCAGTCAAAAACTTGCAGTTTTGTCAATAGTACATAAAAAGCCTCCTTAAACAAGAGAAATACATTGTACTTGTATTAGAGCAAATAAATATCGTAATATATTAATTAGACTAAGATCGGGACTACTAAGGCTAAGAGTTAATGACGGGAGATAGGAAGGTGTAGATGTTAGTTAAAGATTATGTCCTTTTGTGATTATACCACAGAAGATGAATATCATTTTACTCTTGTTTGTTCTGAGTCAGTATAACATTAAATTATTTACTCCGTTACTTTTGTACCAACCCATCTATACATACACTTAAAATGTTCTTGTCAACAAACAGTGAGTCTCTTTCACAAAGATTATGTAAATGTATTTACTTCGGCTACGAAAGAGGAAACTCTTGTATTTAGCAATTGTCGGGTTTATACCTTCATGTACCAACGTTTACTGTAATATAATGTATAAATGATCTTTCTACATGTACTTTTGTATATGGGCCAGTGACCTCACTAACAAAATGTGTTTCACAGGGCAGTTACATGAAACGCAAGAGTATTTCGAATACACTGAATTTGATTTCGTTTACCATGAACACCTTCAGCATATGACTGACATGTCAACTGTACAAATAGAATGAAGCAGTTTATCTTTTCGATTGTACCAACAATTTGCAAACCGTAATGGACAAAATGTTGGGTTGCAAACCAGAAAAAAGTCAATAAACATAGCTAAAGTGTACAAATGAATGAATTGCATATTGTTTCTTTATAGGAAATACGAACATCAGTGTGCTGGCACTTTTACCATGCAGAGGACAACATGTTGGGTTGCAAACCAGTAAAAGCAAATATGAATAGCTAAAATGAACAAATGAATGAATTGCATGTTGTTTCTTTATAGGAAATACGAACATCAGTGTGCTGGCACTTTTACCATGTACAAACACACACACCTGCCCATGGAGGTAATGAACGCGATTGCTGCTTCATAGGCTATTTGTTTATTCTAAACTCTTTTTGATTTTGTTTAATTATATCACCTTTTTGGATCAGGTTTTATGCAGAAACCTTCCCCTTCTAATTTACATGCTATGATTGATAGATCTGATTGGTTCACGCTTTGCATGTTCTTTTCACGCATGGTTGTTTTATGTGTCATCGACCCAGTCTGTGATTAACTGTTTTGTCTCATGGTTTGCAGCTAATGAATGAACAGCACGAGCAGTCAACCACACAATATTTGACCATCATTTGATCAATCTGCCACTAGAGGCCGCTTGCGTGCGCAAGTGACCTCTGTCAAATTGAACGTTCCTAGCCAGTCACTCGCCCCAACTAAAGGCATGCGCAGACACGCCTAACCGTTCCCCTGTTCACTTTTAAGACGGGAGAGTTCAGGAATCAGGAATACTCCAACATTCAAAAATGCCCACCTCGTTACAGTTGCCCCCGTGCTCTAATATTACATACTTCCAAACATCTGGCGCAATTTGCGTATGTTCCTTTTGTTGGGAACACATTGCTTTTCAGTACCTACTGTGCTCATAGTATACGCGTGTGTGAATTTATATCTAGCATCTAGTGATACGTAAGGCACGAGAGGTCTAAACATTGGTTTCCGATTTCTACCGAACGTGAGATTGTTATTTGATGAAACAGATGTTACAATATTATCCTACTTTAATATTAACCAGTTTAACATAAATGCAAAGTGCTTTCAAGTGCTCTTATATAGACACAATATGTCTTTTATATATGAGGTTATTAAGAGGCTGTATAACCGATAAACATGCTTTATCATACAATGTGGTAGTTTCTCCGCACGATAAAGCCTACCGATATTTTTCGATATCCGTCGGGACAATTACGGGAAGTTGTAAATAGGGGTGTTTTTGATAAAAAAAATAAGAATGACATTGTATGACAAAGAGGTTATTATCCTCGTTGTTTACATATCGTCGATATCCTGCTTTAGGAATAAACACGATGTATTATGTTCGCCAAGGCTCGCATAATACAATGTTTATTCCCAATGCAGGATATCGACGATATGTAAACAATAGAGGGTAATAACTTCTATAATTATATCTGTTGTGTAATATGCATGGTATGTACATAATTTTATGTATATATATTTATCGTTCAATAAGTTCCATAATTAAACACTAAGTTTGATCACGTATCCGGCTTTAAAGTAGGTCATCTCTTATGCGATGTGAACCACTGAAGGTTTTAGCTGGTGGTGATAACAGTGGATACATTTAGTTCAAAGTTTCATATCCAGTGTTCAAGTTCGAAAACACATTCCAAAGTTTATACAGCATAAAATAATGGCATATTACCACAAATGTGTCAGTTTCAGAATTTGTCATACGCATTTCAAGAGAAAACAAAATGTAAATTGATCCAGATTTGTTGTAAACAGACTCCAGAAACATGTCTCAAGAAATTCAAAAATGCATGCTTGAAGAGAAACAAAATAATTCATGAAACAATAATAATTGTGCTTGAAATTGTTATTGAACATTAGCCCTTATATACTATGAAAAATGTTGTCTATCAGTGGACACAAGGGTTATCTGCTCAGTGGTCATGACGCCATTCGTCATTACCCCTGGGCATGCGTCTTTATGTCAGTGCCTTTAAGCCGCTAACAACGTGAGCAGCTCTCTGTAAGCAATGTCGGGTGAAACAAAAATCAGGCGTGTGTGGTCTGTACAGTATATGGATGCAAAAGTACCGAGTGGACGATATGGCATATTAATATTGTTCAATTTTATTTTTGTATTTGAGAAATACAAATTATAAACTGTATGTGTCCATGGATTTTGATTGTCGTCTTGGTGATGTAATTTGCAAGTATTTCGTGTATTATTTGTATTTATACTGCGATTCATTTCTGGTAAGGACTGCACAAAACAGGTAGCATTTAGGTCACACCTTATCAAGCAGGAAATACTGTTGAACAATGGAATACACAATTTATCATAAATTTGTCCAGACTGTTACATTGCTTGCCCAACCATTACCAAAATTAGCATTACTTTTCCAAAACTATTCTCAAAATGAATCCATCTTACATGTACAACATATGATCAAAGATGTCTTACCATAAAACCAAATGTCGGATGGAAATGGAATAATTGATTTGTATGTGGAAGAACATTATTTCAGTTTACTATTTATCATAATTTTGTCTAGACTGTTACCGTTTTGATCAAACTAGGGGTCGGAGCAATAACGGTATGGAAATATATAGTTAATCATATAGTTGAAAATATATAGTTGAAAATAGTGAAGGATATATGATGCGTTTGTGGTGTTTGTCTGATAGAGATAGTAAGATACTAAGACAAAGTCAGAATGTCGTTTGTCTCTATGTGTATGATTCCAGGTACAAGTGAAGACAACGTTTTGCAACGGCAATCGTGCCTACTGTGTTTGCGCCGTTGCCGTCCGAGTGAGCCGCACTCTGTTTCTACTGGATCACTGTGAACCCAGTAACAGAAGACGCCACAAGATTATTTCCTGTGAGGAAAAGGATGAAAATCAAATGCTGGTTGTCAAGACATATGCAACCTACTACAAGGTATTTGAATGCTATAATGTGATCATAATATTCATTTCAGTTTTCTTTGCTATGCATAATTTTTTTTCACGAAACCGTCTAGGGTTGCTTGTTTGAGAAGTTGAGCAACGTCGAGCCCTGGTTGTACCTGGATGCCGAGCGCTATTATTATTATTAACATTATTATTATTAACATTATTATTAGTCTGTTGATACATCGTTATGAAGCAGAGCACTTTGAACACAACTTAATTACAAAGCAGGCACCCAATTGCGAAACCAGAAAAGGGTTGGCAAATGACAAAAAAATATATCATAGTCACTATCTGGGTCCAGAACCTTGTGCTACTTCGTTCGTAACTGCCTCATGCATCCCAGCTGAAACTGAGTACTGGTTCTCCGTCCGGAGTGTTGTTAAACTTCCAGCACCAAGAGACTGCTTGGTGTTGTAACAGTGCCTGTATAGGACATTAAAAAAACCATTTCCTGCACAAATGATCTAATTAGCTGACATCATACCGTGGGTTGACTAAGGGGCGTGGGAACATCCGGTGCTAATTATACATCGAGGAATTGTGCCTGGATAAAAGAATATTTTAATAAAATGTTCCTATACAGGCACCGTCCAAACAGAATGGGCTATAATCGATCGGCTGACATCACATATAGCATACATGGGCCTATGACATCCGGATCTCCTGTACAAAGCAGTCAGTGACTGGATCGATAAAGCGTGGGTTACAGTAGGAGTCAATCAGTGATTAAGAATGAATGACAATTTCCAAAGGACTCAAAGAGTATCTATAGCTCACCGATCAAATTATTAATAACTCCTATAAATATACCAGGTATTATTTAATTATACACGGGATCTCATCGCTCATCATACGCCTGTCTGTCTGTCTGCCTGGTCGGTTGCATACTGTACATGGATGTCCATCCTGGGTATCTCTCCAGCTTGCTAAAGCATTCTACCTGCAAGCTGGCCTCGCTGTCTTCATGCAATGTAATTTGATGAAGACGTTGTTTGCCGAATGTTTAAATATATATAGGCAGCAGTTGTGTCATCCCCCGTTTTCTATCGTTCTAATCTGATTGACTAGATTCAAATAGGCAGCATATTAGATTGCAAATTTAATTTGTAATGATGTATATATTCAGATATTTTGATTTAATTACAGTGGAAATAATTTTGTGTTAAACTAAGCGATGTGATGTTAAATGTGGACCTAGTTAAAGCTATTGAATTAATTATACCGAGTTATGGAAACATTATCATATATACATTTTTAACCACTTACTGACGGGACCGCAATTTTACGGAGCGCTATTTGCCCCCGAACGTCTGCAGGACGGGACCCACAATATTCTGTGTGCCGAAAAATTACGAAATTTGTTTTTGGATTGTAATACATCGCAAGATATTGTCTTTATAGCACCTAGCAACAATTTCAATTTGTATGTGTAACTTAGTTTTCGAGAGCCAAATAACGGGGGAAATGTCGGCAAAAGACGAGACCCGCAATTTTACGGGCATGGACTTTTTAAGAGCCTACATGTATGTTGCAGAAAACGTATTTTTCCTAAGTCAAACGTACAAGCCCTCCCTATCGCCCGTATTTCTATAGATGGGGGTAGGGCTTGTTTCTGAATAGTCAAGAGTTGATACAATAAGGTGGCAATTTGATACTTTTGACGAGAATATACGTTTGTTAGAATACTTTCT
>JAUELE010263951.1:0-10252 GCA_031471655.1 Diodora aspera | reverse complement strand
GAACGAGTTTTTGATTTTTTTTGTTGCAACTTTTAAAATAAACCGGGGGGATATGTCATCTACTGATGACTCTTGTCCTTCTTGGTGGAGACTGTCATTTTGTCCAGCTAAAGATCACATGATAAAGAACTGATATCTGATTGGCTGTGTCGGCAAACATCAGCAATCACATGTTTTCAATAAGTAGCGTGTCCAAACATCTCCAAACAAGTTTGCTGAAGTTTGCTGATGTTTAGTCGTGTATGCAAACCGGTCTACACTAGCAAACATCAGCAAACATCAGTTTGCAAACAAGACCAAACACCGTGTTTGCGAATGTTTGCAAACATTTGTTTGCGAATGTTTGCTAGTGTGACGGGGCTTTAGGAAAGCAACAATTTCTTTATGAGAGTATACAATATATTCTTGTAGCATTTCGCTGGAGATATTGTTTTGTACAGATGTAGTTTTTATGAACATTACGTTATCATTTATTGTTATGAAAAATACATTCATGATAGTCGTTTACGGTGATGATGTGAACAAACAATTGATTTTAAAGAAAGATTGACCTGCCTTGCATCAAATAATGCTTGAGATAACAAAATCAAACGGACTTGATGAAACTCAGGGTTTCAATATTTTTTTCTCTACTTGTTCACGGACACGTTAAAAGTAAAACAGTTTAATTGTTAACATCAGAATTTTACTTGTCCAGATTTAACACCTTGTACAATGAAGAAAAATTAACACACCGTTTATGTCATTCATTTAGAATGTCATAAAAGTAGTCAATATGCATATACTTTGAAATGCAAACCGAGGTGTTTAAAACGACCGTCATATCTTCAAACGCTTCAGATACGAAAACTAATTGACGATTGGATATGATTTTTGACCAGGAGTACCGGGAAGGTGTAGTTAACCGAATTTTAACAAATGTTTTAAAAATAAAAGTATGAAAAGTGCCATTTAAGTGTGATTTACAGGACCACTACTAGCACATGTCGGTGCAATCCGTACAGTCGGGGGTGTGCAATCCATTTTGCAGTACAGCGTGCATCCCACACCGTGAAATATAAACAACCAATGACATGTCGCAATAACTGCACGAGATGTAACTCCTGATAAACTTAAACACATAATGTCTTTACTTCGCCGAGTGTTAGGAAAGACGCGCCACATGATTGGACGCAAGCTTTCGCTGTGGAAGTCTCACTGATTGGTCAAAACAGCGACCTGGAGACGATGGTTGAAAATAGGAGTGAATCCAGGGCATCTGAGGGAGCCGTTGGCGGAGGACATATACCCTAAATTTCAAGGATGGGGTGAGGGGTTGCACTTTTGAAGTCTGACAATCTTGGAAAGCTGAGAATGACATTCTGACAATGACGTGGAAAGGCTGCATGGAACACACAAAGTCCAGAACCACTGATCTAAATACTCGAGGGGTTGGGGGAGGGCTCAGTTGATAGAGTGTCTGCCCACGAACATCAAAGTCCAGGGTTTGAATCCTACCGTTGGGGCTAGGTATACTTTCTGTAGTAACCGTCCTTGCTACACGCAGCGTGGTCCGATTAAAACATAACCTTGTTTCTTCACGAACAGTCATAGCTTGCAGGTTTCACCGCATCAACTCCGGGTGATCCGGGTTCTCCTACTGTCTGAGATCAGCGATGCTGGCAAGGACATGTAAATACACCAGCTGGGTCTGCGACTTAAAGCCTGATGAACATCGTAGCCGCACTGAAGAATGTAACATTTTCCCTGTGGCTGTGTGAGTCACTCCTCATCCATTCAGCTTGTTACACTTATTGTTTTAGCAAACAAATTTCTTTCCACCCAGGAAAACAATCAATTACGACTCCGTGTCTAAAGAGTTTCTGTAAACTGTCAGACGTGCTCGGGCAACTTTGTTCAGCCCGGTTATCCGAATGTCCTAACAGATGTTAATTTCTTTGGCTGTGATTGACAACCCACAACTTAACTTTCTCAGTAACGTGACACTACGTGAGAACAAAGATCCCCGAACATTCCAATTTCCAGTTCTATTGCTTAAACCGAGCACTTAAGACGTAATATGTTTGAAAGGCCTAATGTTTGCGCATGCCTACTAAAGACAAATTCAATACTTCCGTTTTAAAACTTTTTTAGGAAAGGAAAATAAAGACAACCCAAAATATCTAGCTTGTAACAATAAACGGGGCGTTCCTTTGTGACACTATGCTGCCAAGTTTATTGGTATCTATAATCCCGTTTCGTTGTTGTAACGCCAGGCAGTAAAATATTAACTGGATCTAATAGAAATTTGGCAAAAGAATATCAGGTAAATATGCAGAACCTGTTCACTTATTTCGGTCTGTACAATTGGTGTCCGGGAGAGCTAACATTTTGCTCCATTTCATTGTTTTTTTCCTAATTGAGGGACGCGGCACAATATTAATAGCGCAATGGTTAAGGTACGTGCTGTACTAGTTATAGGCTTATAGTGGATGCTGGTTCGAATCCCGCCGGGGTACCTCTCTTTCTGCTCGAACCCTGACAACGACGCGATGTAGGCGCCATTGGGGAGATATAGTTAAAATATTCCATTACATCACAATAATCCAATTAATTCTATTTTTATCTAAATTCTCATTCACTCCATCATTCACGCATTTATTTCAGCCCAAGTTTTAAATGATTTTTGCTGGGGGAGTATTTTCCAACTACAAACCTTAATTACCTTGTAATAATTAACATAATAATAATGGATATTAATACACGCATTATACATTACGAAATAGGATCACCGTTGTATTGCGATGATAGGTAGCAATATGCCCTATTATGTTACTAACTGTAGGTTGCTCGGGGACAATAGTAAACTGAGTAACATAATCTCTGAACGCGAACACTGCATAATTATATTGTTGCCGACTTGAATTAATTAATCCCGTTTGCAGTCTGCTGGATATATTATACACCTTACTGTCGACTTTTGTCAAGACCCTGAGTCAAGGCATAGACATCTAAATATCATCGTACTCGCCAGTACATAGACACAGCCATTAAATGAGTTGTATTCACAGAGGAGTATAGTATATTTCTCCACTCTCACACCTGAATAGCCTAATTAAGGTTCTTGTCAAAAGTCTAGCCTTTCTGGTGAAGGTGTACTGAAGTTTGCTTGACTCATTTTCTCTTCAGTTTCATAACATGGCCGGTGCCACTGAAATGTTAATTAATGATGACAGGAAAAAATCTATGTAGACAAATTAAACAACTTCGAGGAAATAATTGACGTTTATGTGTCTTTTGATTCCGACAGTATTATATACTCAGTTCCAAAAGAAACGCGACATTCAGATCGGATTATTTAAGCATACAAACTTGAAATACCTCTCAAATTCCAAGCGAGTTTCAAGTTTAACTTTGTCATCGGTTTTGGTGACCCAAAAACATTTATTCCTGTCAAAATTTGATTGTGTAGGCTTGAGCTAGCATTTTCATTTTTCCACTGTAAAATGACTGTCATATTGCTAAAACGCATACAGAAACATTGTTCATTACGTGAAATGCAAACTATGCCTATATGTGAAAAGAGCACGTGAAATTGTCACTAAGCACTGAACTAGAGACATGCACACTGGCAGAATGGTGTCTTCATGGATTCAAGTCGATTTGCGTCCATGTTGCTGGTGGGCTAGTTACAATTTGACGCCCACGAAATGAAAGTATGTCGCATGTCGCGGAACTGAGTATATTAATTTTCAGGATTGGATACACCGCCGACTATAAAGCAGAAAACGAACCAGGAACTTGAGAGAAGAATCTATAAACTGTTAATTACTAAAGTCATTCGTCAGCATGATTCTAAACTTGTAGCTGTAGTTATTGGTAGTTACAGTAGTGAGTAGAATATTGATAGAAACTATGATTTGGTGTGGTTCTGGTTCAACCTCTCATGCATTTGTCATGAATTCGACTGTCTCTAATATTTGTAGTTGTATACGTTTAAAAATAAATGTTATTATTCATTTGAATGACTTACACAAAAACATCACATGAAAAAATCAAACTGCTACATCACTGAGAATATGCAAAGAAAAGAACATCGATCATTACCACAATGGTAGTTCTGAATCCACCAAAGTCATTTCAAATGTTTAATTTGGAATCTATAGCTGGACTGTCGACTAAATTTGAGAAAACCACAGAGCAAACAGGAAGTGACGATTGCAAAGACGAGTTAGATTTCCACACAAAGTTCTCAAAACAAACATGACGGACACTTCAGGTCGCCTCTATAAATATGATGTTTAAAAAACACAGCCTGCCCGAGGGTGGTTACCAAGCAACAACTAACTGACGTGGTACGTAAGAGACGAAACTGACGTCTGAAAACCAACACCTGTTGTTGCGAGGAAGAGAAGACAAACACGTGGTGATTTTAAGACAAGAAAACACACATACAAGCTGTGAAGTTAAAACATGTTCTTCGTCGGTTAAAACAAGAGAAATTGTCAGTTAGAAAATTGCGAGTGCGTTCCCGAGTATTGTATCCGGTTGGAAAATACCGTAAATTACTTGCATATCAGAGTAATTCACCAATGGAAAATAGTCTTTTCGTCATTTAAGGTTTCTCAAGACGTTTTCATCCTCTTTACATTGTTACGTCCACTGTCCTGGAACTAGAAATTATTGACAATGTCATAGGCGTTTTCGGGGGTAGCCTTAATAAGGGGCTCGATGTCCCCTAGCTATGGCAAGGCAGCAGTACTCGAATTCCTCTTATGACAAAACCTAACACTATATACGACTGCAGCATTTTCTCTCCGATATACAAGTCAGATCGCTTCAAATCAAATCCATTTTCCCCATTTTCCAACTTTCTGGGAACCCACAGACCCCCTCCATATCATGGGCTTCATACATGTGGCACTAGCGGAACTGATTCTGCCCAATGCAACTGAGCCAGCTCCCCCTCCCCCCCCCCCCCCCGCCAACACACGCCCGCGAGCGCATACACATGTAATCCTGGATTCACCCTTGGATGTTGGATGCACACAGTAAATTGTGATGCAATTGTTCGCGCACACTTGGGAAGAAACCAAACTAACGAATGACAAAGGACATAAGCGTGTTTTTCAACTACGCATACGCCAACACGCACGTGATAAACATGAGTATGTGTCATCCGAATAACAAGAATTGAGAATATCAGTTTGTATTCCGTCGACTTATTTTACACATTGTTTTAAAAGAATTTAATGCTGTACAATGTCTCAAGCATATGGAACTGACGAATGCATGTTGCTCTTCTATGGCCACATTTCCTCATGTAACCATACCTGAGTCAGAGCCAAGCAGAGAGGAGTGTCATGATGTAAGATGACGTTCAGTTTTCTATACCTCAAGTCTCAACAAAAGTGTGTATAACTATTGTCTACACGCATTCCACACTTCTCGCCGCCAGATGTCGCGCCGAGTTAGAGTCTCTCAATAATCCACTACCTGTCAACACTTAACGCACATAATCCTTTAATCGCTCGTGGGCATACCTACATCTAATCTATCAACGCCAGATCGCACGTCTTTGCTCTGTCGCGCAAACCAAATCGGACAGGTCGAATACCTCAGTCAGGAGACAACATGGCATAACATATAGATCTCAAACATACGACCATTATTCTCATAACAATGTAGGAGTCATTTTAGGACACGTATAGTACGTCTTGAAGTTGCTGTGTCAAGTGGAAAGATGGTTAAGACTTTGTCTAAGAAGTTGATCTTAAGAGTTTACAATCAAAGCTCTAATTATAAGTCAGGCATGGTTAGGAAAGGCGACAGTCCCAGGAACAATAACCTCTGATTTTACATATATTTAAAGAACATCCTAAGGATGTCAATGCAAACCTTTTCGATGTAAGTCTGAAAAGAATTTGGACGCTTCAAAACTATCCATTTTCAGGAGTACTAATCTTTACGGATAATTTTGAAAACAAAGTCAAATTCTTGACAAAATGAACAGCATTCCCTAGTTGCATACCATTGCTTGCAACTTAAATGGGATAAAAGATAGCTATGTGCATGTATGCGTGTAAAATACCATGTGAAATATGCAGCGCTTTCTCAGTTAAAAATTGAATCGATTCAGGTCCGCGCCACCCTTAGATATATCGATCAAATAAATATTCCAATCTAATCAAACGATATTCCAACTTGTAACACGATTCCTTGAAGGAGTTGAGCACTGCTAAGACACAGGTTAGAAGATTGTGTCAACTTAACATTTAACTTTTTACAGCATGTTAAGTTCAGAGCTAGACTTGCCTATAAAAGAAGTTCCGTAGCTGTCTACTCTACACTCAGTGTCCCAAAAGGTAATGATCACAACGTCCAAGGCTGATATGATAGTGAAATATTCAAGACAGTTTAGTAAGTCAACAAATACAACATACATGTATTCGTTTTAATTGGACTCTTCCTTGCCAGGGATTAAGTAGTCCCCCAGCTCTATACATCATACATAGAAAATGAAGCCCGCTCAAGTCTAGATGTTTAGCAAGTCTAGGGACCTTCCGCTCAAGGAATATCTCTGGGCTGCCTGTCTGATTCTATTAGTTTGTAGATTAAGCTTATTTCTGGGAATAAATGTTAGTCTCGGGATTGAGAAGAGCTCTGGGAAACACGAGCTTCTTGAACAACATTATAGAATGCGGCGGAATTTGTATTAACTTGAGATTTTGAACTTGAAAACTCGGATTCTATCTCTATAACAAGTTTTAAAATAAAAAAAACCCGCAAAAATGTTTCAAGTTCTCAAAATATGCATCAACTCCAAAAACAGAAAACGATTTTGATAGTTAAACAACACAAATTACGAATGTTCTACAACATTGTTAAACTCAAAAGGAGAGTAAACATGCTATGAATATACAATCATGTAGTTTTCATATCGCTCAAGGATTTAAAGTTTCGTTTATGAACTAGGGACAGATTACAAACCTCTTCGACATCTACAACTACAGTAATGAATGACTCTTGACAACAGACAAACCAACCATTGAAACTTCACTAGACAAAATGTTGAGAAACTGTTAAATCACACTGTTATTACAAATTCCATATACATTGTATTCCTCAATAGTTATTTTGTACTTTCCCCAGTCGTATCCGTGTACTATCCTGTTTCAAATCTCCCGCAGCGGACGTTAAACACCACATTCACCCTTTCTGGTATCATCACAAGAAATTATTTTACTGAATTGTCTCAAGTTGAAATCCTACTTTCCGGCCATTTCTATAACCCGAAACCTCGCCTGTCAAAAATATATGTTTTTATCATTAGTGAGAGACTTCAAAATCTTATTATATACCACACTTACCACAAAACGACCGCATGTCGGTGAGATGAACACCCAATTGGTATAATTATATCCGCACAGCCCAATTGGTATAATTATATCCGCACAGGTGAGAGAGAATCTGAGCCGGTGTTTCACAGGTAAATTGATCTTTCCAAAGAGTTGTATTACAGGTAAAGTCACAAGCCAGGTATGTTTTCGCTTTCTCATGCAGACAGGACTTCCAGGTAAAACATTGTCACCGAGCCAGATGAGGGGGTTGTGTGCTCCTAAGGTGCACTCCTGTAATCCGGGGGACTTGGTCGATGTCACATTATCCCCCAAAGGTTGTATGGTTCAATAAACGAACCCCCAACCAGAAGCTCTCACGAGGCGCTTTGGCCGACACTTTCAGCTGGAACCTGAAGCTCGACACAATATCATTATTCTTTGTATTTCACTGGGTATTTCATTGCTTTGCTATGTGTAACGAAATAATTGCCTTGAAAATAATTCATTGTACGGGATGGTTGACTACCTTTGAGCAATTGTGAACACAAATTATACTTTATACTGATGTATACTGACACCATGTGCGGTACAGTTCAGTTTACTCTAGTGTATCCAGTCTACTGAAGTCTACCCCAGGGTAGTGTGGTATATTCCAGTCTACTGAAGTCTATTCTAGCGTAGTGTGGTATATTCCAGTCTACTGAAGGCCTAGCGTAGTGTGGTGTATTCCAGTCTACTGAAGTCTTTCCCAGCGGAGAATGGTGTATTCAAGTCTACTGAAGTCTATCCCAGCGGAGTGTGGTGTATTCAAGTCTACTGAAGTCTATCCTAGCGTAGTGTGGTGTATTCCAGTCTACTGAAGGCCTAGCGTAGTGTGGTGTATTCAAGTCTACTGAAGTCTTTCCCAGCGAAGTATGGTGTATTCAAGTCTACTGAAGTCTATCCTAGCGTAGCGTGGTGTATTCCAGTCTACTGAAGGCCTTGCGTAGTGTGGTGTATTCCAGTCTACTGAAGTCTATCTCAGCGTAGTGTAGTGTATTCCAGTCTACTGAAGTCTATCCTAGCGTAGTGTAGTGTATTCCAGTCTTTTGAAGTCTTTCCCAGCGGATTATGGTGTATTCAAGTCTACTGAAGTCTATCCCAACGGAGTGTGGTGTATTCAAGTCTACTGAAGTCTATCCCAGCGCACTGTGGTGTAGTCCAATTTATTGAAGTCTATCCCAGCGAAGTGTGGTGTAGTTCAGTTTACTGAAGTCTATCCTAGCGTAGCGTGGTATATTCACGTCTACTGAAGTCTATCCTAGCCTAGTATGGTGTATTCACGTCTATTGAAGTCTATCACAGCGTAGTGTGGTGTATTCCACTCTATTGAAGTCTATTCTAGCGTATGGTGGTGTATTTCAGTCTATTGAAGTCTATCATAGCGTACCGTGGTGTATTCCACTCTAATGAAGTCTATCCTAGCGTAGTGTGGTGTATTCCAGTCTACTGAAGTCTATCAAAGCGTAGTGTGGTGTATTCCAGTCTACTGAAGTCTATCCTAGCGTAGTGTGGTGTATTCCAGTCTACTGAAGTCTATCCTAGCGTAGTGTGGTGTATTCCAGCCTACTGAAATCTCTCCTAGCGTACCGTGGTGTATTCCAGCCTACTGAAATCTCTCCTAGCGTACCGTGGTGTATTCCAGCCTACTAAAATCTCTCCTAGAGTAGTGAGGTGTATTCCAGTCTACTGAAATCTATCCTAACGTAGTATATAGTGAAGCGTATCCTGACATGGCGTGGTGTATTCTAACATAGAATAGAATTGTAGTAAATTGTATCTTACTGTCGTTTAGTGTATTCTGGTGTGGTGAAATGTATCGTAGCATTATTTTGCTTATCCCAGAGTAGCTAAGTGTATTCTAGTGTATGTGATGTAGTATCTCCTAGCGTAGTGTGTCAAGTGTGCTGTATCCCTGTTTAGTGAGGTGTATACCACTGAAGTGTATTCTATAGTGAAGTATGTTTGGTGAAGTGTATATAATATATGTAAATTTCCCTTCTATGCAGATAAGATAATAATGTCTAGATATGAACAGTTTTAGTCATATTATTAGTAAATGATTTGTGTGTGTGACTGGGTAATAAAAATAATTGACTATTATGGGCCTGTCGCCCTTAATAGTCAATAAATCTGTCTGTTTGTAGTGCACTTTAGTGTAATGAAGTACAGTGGAGTTTTCTAGTATGACACATATACAGTATGTAGTATTAAGTGCATTCTAATGTAGTGTAGATAAGCAGTGTACTGTATGGCGCTGACATGATCTGCAGAATTTCAGCAGTGTCGTGGAACATTGTAGTGTTGTCTGGTGCTGGTTTTATCGTTAATAAATACAATCTTATTGTTGAATGATATATTAGAAGCAATGTGGTGGATTATCACATAGTGTAAGACACACAGAGGTGTCAGGTGTTCTGTGGCATTAAGGAGCGACCATTTGATTTTCATGGGATGGCTTGAAGATGCTTCTCTTGCAAGCTTTTTTTTTTTTTTTTTATCTCATAGCATCTATCTAGCAGTCTATTATCTTTTAGATAATTGCCGAAAAAAATTTTTAAAAATATTTTTCATTCAGGGTATGCTTGATCCTTTTCTGTAATTACAGGTATATACAGACACTATAGTACTATAGACGGAATAAAGACACTAGTACCTGCGTCGAAATGTCGTGTTTACCAAATAAACGACGTGACGACGTGGAAATCTATAAATTACGTTTTCTATTAATGACCGGACCACTTCTAAAATGCCACTGAAAGATAAGGTATATATGGAATGTGATTATGGGGAGACTAAGGTTAATTAAAATGTGAGCGATTTTTTTTACTCTTGGCTTAGGCAATCTATTTATGTTCTCCAAAATTGCCTGCAAACTATTTATTTTCAACCGG